>JAEQML010058044.1:0-31005 GCA_016904865.1 Pissodes strobi
GAAAAGTAAAGCTCCGGCGGAGGAAAAATGAAACTTCACGGCCGTCTACACAGTCGAGTAATGACGGATTTACTGACGTTTGAAGAAAAAATTATTTATATTCCTACTACATTTAAAATTTCGCCTATGCGTCTTAGAATCACCAACATAAACAGCCTGCCTACACAAAAAACGAACTCGCTGCATATAAATAACAATAAATAGTGTCGCACAAAAGATCACACATTCCTATGTTTGAGAAAATATCGACAATAGTTCCCCGATCGCTCTGGACTCGAGTATATTCCGTTATACATCGTGAGAAACCATAAGCCGGGAATAATTGCAGAATATTCTTTACATCGTTATTTAAATTTTTATGATCAAAATTGAAGTAAAAGTTCCCGCATACAAATGACTTCATATCGATGAAGCACCCTGCCAACAATATTTCGTCAAACAATTGACTAAACATACATACATCGCCACTACGGGGTCTATACAAACACAAAATATTGTATCCGTTTTCACCTAATATTACTTTAGTTGATACATATTCTAAATTGCTTAACAATCACACCCTTTGGTCATCTGTTCGGATCATAGCACTCAGAAAGGATCGCATCATCGTGAGAAGTACTTATACGGAATGCTAAATTTGTACCCTTAGAGTCCAGTTTACAAACCTCAAATTCATGCTTGGGCCACTGTTTGGTTAGGTGATCCGTAACATTTTTTCGCTGGTGGTTTTATTGCAGCGTCCGGAAACCATTAGAATTATCAACTTTTAAGCTTCCTTTTATTACTCGTTCCGAATTTTTATTGCCATTAGCTTTTGTTCCAAATTATCTATTTTCTCCAACAAAGGTTTAACGGCCGTATTTAGGGCAGATTGTATAATTTCTTTAATGTATTCTTTAGAAATTGTTTGTTTGATGGTACCGCTAGTTGTTGCAGCACCTTTTCTGATTCCGATAGTAATTTTCTACATTTGAATATATCACGTGCAATCCGGCAACGTGGCGGAATAACCTATGCATACTGAAAGGACAACCGTTGTACCCCAGTATAAAATTAGATATAGGGGGTTATTTTATGAAGTTTTACCAGAAAAACTGCCTTTTTTACTTACAGTTAGGATCAGTGTTTAAAGAAGTTTTTTGGGTAAAATATCTTTAAATTTTGAAAAGAAATTTATATAAATATTAATCGATACATAGGGCGAAATACAAGCCGTACTTATAAATATTTTTTTACCCCCTGTTAAGACCATAGATACCCATAAATTTTCTCTGGCGCCACTATATTATTCGATACACATTCAGCTGAGATCCTATCCTGAATCGCGATCAAAACACAACCTCGTCAGTCTCACCATTGATCACTGGATTCCTATCTAGACGAATGACATTATAGTGTAGTATGAATTTCTTGTTTTAAGCACAATCCTATGATACAAATACAGTCGTAAGCACCCGCATAAACGGCCTGGTAAAATCGGTACATTTAGTTCTTGATACCCTTGTATCCCGATAATAAACACATTTATTTATTTTAAGTAACAATTATATTTCTGAGTATAAATATGCTGTTATCGTGTTGCAGGTGAAGATAATTTCCAACGTGAAAGTGGCCCGTCCAGAGGATAATATTACAGAAAACAGTGTTAATAAGAATGTTGATTCAACTACATTACAGGAGCCTGAAGCGGAATCTGTTACAGTAACTACTACCTCTGCTGCACTCAGTAATATTGGAGGAAGTTTGGCTACGAATTTGGGTAAGAATCATTTGTACCATCAACAACTTATCGTAGGTTGGAAATCACTTAATTGATTCTTATATGCGATAGAATAATGTTTCTACATTGTAACTGAATACTTAGATCATGTATTTAAATAAACATCTTTAGGGTATACATACAATTGTCTGTATTTTGGTTTATTGTTTTCACATTCTTGTCATAATTAGGACATATTATAAGTGATTGTCGTGCACTTAAGCTTCTATTTCATTGACAGGTTCTTTTATCAGTATGTCTCGGATGGTCGATGAGTTATAATCGGCTTTACAAAGGATTGTTCGTCAATGTCTAAAATATATTATTTAATAACTGATAGCACAAGACCTCCAATATACGAGCAAAAAGGATTTCGTTACTTAAAATTATTTAAGAGCATCTTAATTTGAGATGTCTGAAAAATTTTAGGCAACAACATCAACAACATCATTTATTATACACACTTACAATTTTGGTGGCCGGCTTAGATATATTATAAATCGCGTTACACGCAGCTAGGGCTGCCATTCATGCTTGTTCAACCGTGATTTGCAGGGGCGCATCGCTGACACGCCTAGGTCTAATTAACCTATCTATGAAACCTAGCTAAGTGCCATTCAACACCGCTGCAGTTTGCTTCCCTGGGTTACTTTCCCTTAAAGCATGATTCTATGGTGCATTACCGAGAGGTTTATGTAATGCAGGCTTGTTTTGAATGCGTAATGTGTGACGGTTTGAAACAGAGGAAACACTATATGAGAAAACCTCTTTCACGTTTCTTTGGTGGACTAGTAGGAGGGCATCAAGATGCCCTATTGTGAGGGATGTGTAGCTGGAAATTGTGTATTAGGCATTGTCCATTCAATCAAGGAACAGAGGTTAAGCGAGCTTCACCAAGATCGCTTTCCAGCGGAGCACGCAGTCAGTATGTCTGTGCCCTGTCTTTTGTTCAGGTCTTATACACGCTATGTGCAGGTTCGTCGGTTATGCTACTGTCCAGGCGGAAACATTTTTAGGGTTATTCACTCCGCACTTTACGGAGGACAATAAAAGTAGTCCGTCGGAACAATGGAAGAATGTGATATTTACTAGTGCCGAGGAGCCGGCCATTGTCCGGTTTTAAGGTTTTACTTTAACCTGCTTTGAGCTCATTGTTTTTGAGAAAAGAGAAGTAATCAATTACTTAATCATGTGATTTAAAGATGAAAATGGAAATAAAAAACAAATGCAGCAATATGCATGGACTGGTAAATATTAGGACTAAAAAATAAGTAAAAAAAAACTTGATTAAATAGTACAAATTATTCTAAAATAAATAAACAAATAAATAAAAATTAACTGATCTTCAATAAAATCAAGAGTTGTCAGATCTCGATGGGGGGGTTCTACAGTTTCTTCTAAAAAGTTATATACAAGATAACAAGAGGTAGAAAGGTGGAACAATATGCACGTAAAACTAAGCATTTGCTTTAAATTTGACCAATATTAATGTAGGCAACGGCGACCAAGCGGCATTCGTTTATTGTTTAACTATTTTTGACAAGTAATAAAATTATAACTTAAATATATCTCCAGTGCATTTATGCAAAGTGTACCCCATTTTTTTAAATGTATTTTTTATTTATAAAATTAAATAGCTAATGTTTATGCCAAAAGTTGGAAAAATTATTAGAACTATCCTCTTGTCAAAATTCTGGGATTATAATTTAAATTTGGTAAAGAAATAAATATCTGGAAAAAAATTTATCGCGGAAATGGCATTGCACGATGAAGTTTTTATCAGAAAGTAAGTGAACGCTGGTTAGGTCAACTCGCCTTTTGAGGAAATGTATTATTAACCAAATTTTCTTCTTGAGGTTCCTTATCCACTTAGTGAATGTTGGCGACAATTCTGGCATATTCTTTTCGATCTTGGGCGGCTCTGAAAAGTGAATGGGCGTCGAGGTTTGTCCATTCTCTTATGTTCTTCGGCCACGAAAATCTCTCTCCCGATGCCTATCTTCCCTCGATCTTTCCTTGCATAATTAGCTTTAGGAATTGGTACTTGGAATTTCTGAATATATGCCTTAAGTATGCAGTTTTCCTTCTTTTCACTATTTGTAGCAATTCTCTTCCTCTTTTCATTCTATCTATGACTTCATTGTTCGTCATGCGATCTGTCCATGGAATATTTAGCATCCTTCTGAAAATCCACGTCTCAAAGGCTTCCAGTCGGGTCATGGCATTGGCCTTTATTGTCCATGTCTCCACTCCATACAGTAGCACAGAGTAAATGTAACATTTCACAAAGCGGTACCGTGATTTCAAATTAAGGCTGTTGTTGCTGAGAAGAGTTCACATGTTCATGAATTCTACTCTAGCTTGCTCGATTCTGCTACGTATCTCCACGTCTGGGTCTAGGTCTTCAGTTATCCAGCATCCTAGATATCTAAACTTTGTGACCTGTTGGATTTTCTTACCATTCACTGTGATGTTCAGGAGCACATTTGGTGTTCTGCTAACCACCATTACCCTCGCTTTGTCCGTGTTAATCTTTAGGCCGAGTCGTTCTCCTTCGGAAGATATTCTGTCTGTAAGGTGTTGTAATGCTTTCTGGCCATCTGCTATTATGACTGTGTCGTCAGCATAACGTAGATTTTTGACCACTGATTTTGATGCCGTCATCTGTATCTTTCAAGGCACTTTCGAAAATTAATTCAGAGTACAGATTAAAGAGTAGGGGGGACAAGACGCAACCCTATCTTACTCCCTTTTCTATCGGGAATTTCTGTGTAGTATCACTTCCCACCTTCACCGATGCAGTTTGATATATGTATAGGTTCATTATAAATCGTAAATCGTTCTTATCTATCATCCTATCTTGGAGCATCTTTATTAGGTTAGTATGTTTAATACAATTGAACGCCTTCTGGTAATCTATGAAGCACATGAAAATGTCCTTGCGCTGGTCTCTGCATTTCTGGAGTAAGGTAAGGCTGAAGAGTGCTTCACGTGTACCGAAGCCTTGACGGAACCCAAACTGGGTAGGGCCAATGTCTCTTTAGCATCTATTGTAAATTCTCGTATGAATTATCTTTAGGAACATTTTTAGGACTTGCCTCAGTAAGCTGATCGTTCGGAACTTATCGCAGTGGTTTGCGTTTGGTTTTTTGGGGATCAGTACAAAAATTGACTTGAGCCAGTCCTGCGGTATTTCGCTCGTCTCATATATGTTGTTGAGTATTTCTACCAGTGAGTCTATATTTTCATTATTTAGCAGTTTTATTATCTCTAGATATACGTCGTCTGGACCTGCTGCTTTTCCTTGCTTGCTTTGTTTAATTGCCTTGAGGACTTCTGATTTAAGTATTTTTGGGGAGGGTTCACCTTCATAATCATCTGTGAAATCTCTCATAGTATTCTCCGCATATAGTTGTTGCTTGTAGTTCTTTCAATGATGCAGGAGTTCCTTGGGATCAGAGATGATTCTATTGTCCTCGATTATGTTGTTCAGATTGCAAGGCTTTGTTCGACCTGTAACTTCTTTCACTAATTTATTGTTCCTTAGCTTTACGGATCTCTTTCCGAATTTCTTAACCAAATAACGGTAAAAAATAATTTCTGTGAGATAATTTTTTCAAAATTCAGTACAAGTGTCTTTTTCCTGAAGAAAATGTCTATTTTTTACTGATACCGAATGCCGTTTGTCACAGTTGCCTACATTATTGTTGGCCTAATTTAAAATACAAATTCACAATCCTTTACAAATGTGCAACCGGGGGAGACATTGAAAATGCCGAAGCAGAATGCAACGTTTATTAAATTTGTTTAGGGTTAGATTAGATTACATAAGGTTAGTTTACCAAAATATAACACATAAATACATATTATTTCAGGTTTCGTTCTTTTTTACAATGTATAACGTTAAGTGTAGCTGTAAAAACCAAATAACATTTGCATTCCATTCGTTTCTCAATCCCCGATCTAACGATATGCAACACGACTGTCTGTCATGAAAAACTAAGTCACCCCCATCAATAACACATTTTAATGTCAAGAATGACTTTTAGCAGTTTACGTAAGTTTAGTTTACCGAAAAACACTGCATAAATACATATTACTTCAAGTTTCGTTCGATTTTACAATTTATAACGTTAGGGGAGGCTGTAAAAACAAAAAAGCAAGTGCATTCGATTCGTCTTTTAATCCGACATCTAACGATATGCAACACGACTAGTCTATCGAGAGAAACTAAAAGTTACGCTCAGCCACCCCTAGCACAATTTAATGTAAATAATGACTTTTAGCAGATTACGTAAGTTTAGTTTACCAATATATACAACATAAACACATATTATTTCAAGTTTTGTTCGTTTTTACAATTTATAACGTTAGATGTGGTTGTAAAACAAAAAAAAAACATTTGCATTCGATTCGTCTCTAAGTCCCCCAGAGTATATAACAATAGTGACTTTAGAATATTAAAAAATTTAATTCTTACATAAGTTTTGTTGTTTTTGTAATTTTTAATATTAGGGGTGGTTGTAAATAACAACAAAATATTTGCATTCGATTCGTCTATCAAGCCCCGATATAATGCAACACGATAATGTGAGAAAATAAAGGTCACCTCTAGACAGCCCTAACACAATTTAACGTAAAGATTGATTTTTAGCACATTATTTAAGTTTACCTTATCAAAATACACCACTTAAATACACAATACTTAATTTTCTTTGTGTTATAGTATTTATAAGATTCGTGATGATTGTCAAAAACAAAACTTGAATGAACGTATTTACATAAATATGAACATAATAAAGCAAACCAGCCAAACATGTTTTTTATTATCTTAAAATTGGTACATTGTACCTATATTCGAATTCGCAGGCGGATGTCTAACATATTTTAATTAGTGTGCTTCAATATTTAAATTTTATTACATAGGTTTAGTGGATATCGTAGTCCTTGACGACAACCAGCAGTATATATTGCAGCAGCCCCAAGGACAACCTGGTAATACCGAATTTATTTTGCCACCCGAATTAGCTGGCAGTGAAGGTAATTAAATATTGTTTTATTTTGATATAAATATTTTGATAACATTGAAACAATAGAGATTCATTCCTATAAATTAACACAGTTTTTATACTGGTTGGTTCCTACAATAAATTTGAAAGTTAAACATAGACATATAAATATATTTCTTCGGTTTACCGGTTACTATTTAAATCATTAAAAGAAATCACAACACAAAAATCACTCAATATAATATATTGGCAATTCATTTTAAAATCATAATTCACAGCACACCGACGAATATAGATTTTTGTTAGAAAATAAATACCAATTAACAAAAATAAAACTACTAGGGCGTGGGAGAGTTAAAATAGGACTGTCGACTAAACATTATTTTATTACGGTATACTATATTTTGCTCAGGCTGTTTACGTTAGTCTTATCTTAAAGTGAAGTTTGTTTTTTTAATAAGGATTATTTCTAAAAAATTCATTATGAGTAGGTTTGTTTCTGTCTTTAAAATGTTTTTTCGTTGTAATTATATTTTTGTGACGTTTGATTTGTATGCTTTATGGAGCTATGTAGACTCTGGGACAATTATACATTTACTATGATGTTATTGTCCTCAAGCCTAAAGGTGTTTAAGAGCTGCGTAAGTGTTCGGAGTTCTCGACGTAGGAGTTGGCCCTTTCTGCTGCTGGTTCTAGTTTCCGTAGCGGCGAGTTGAATACGCTGGTGGTGGTGTGTCTGCCTTGTGTATTTTTGGTAGTCCATACAGATTTGGGCATCTGTTTGATTTCCCAGGGGATGAATCTCTGTGTATTGTTTTTAAATCTAAAGGTGATTCGTTGATCTATATACCCCCAAAATGGGGGATATATGCGGTGTTTAGTAGATCCATTACGTGCTTTGGGCAGCACGTGATGGATCTAGCTATACACTGCCTAAGAAATGCATACATTCGATTTTAAGACCAACGCTGCAGACAAACAGACGGTGCCTTCATGAGGTCCCCATTATAACTGGCCGTAGCAAATCCTTTCTTGATCTACTTCGAAAACAAAGCTTCAGAGACGCGCATCAAACCGAAGATATGGATTCGATACATCTACGATATATTCGCAATATGTCAACATTACATATGGATGGGTTGAATAAACTCTTGGAACACCTTAATTCTTTTCACCCAAAAATTCCGTTTACCATGGAGCTCTAAGAAAATAACAGACTTATATTTTTAGATGCCCTAGTCACGAGAACAAGAGAAAGATCTCTGCAGTGCACCGTATGCAAAAAGTAACCAGTCGCCGTCAGGTACCTCAAGGCTGAATTCTAGAATCGTCCAACTCAGATTTAAGCAGTAGTTAAGAAGTATTTTAAGATTCATCCGACTGACAGACAACCAAGAGACGGAACAGAAACTAGTTAGCATAAAAACCGCACTAGAAAAAAAAACGGGTACACGACATACACAATAAATAGGGTTATACATCATCAACAAAATCATCAGTCAGAATTATCGTAGTCACGTAAACGACATAGTCGGAAGAATTCTCAGGAAGCACAATATCTTAACAGCATACAAATTTTACTAAATAATATCTCTAAGAAGCCAAAAGATAAAATGAAACTGAATTTACAGCAAAATTTGAAGAGCACATCCACTAGACAAAGCATAACTTTTTATAAAGAATTGCTTTTGTCGAAAATCGAGCAATAAAGAAGTTTGAAAATTCGTTCTTTCAAAAGGTTTAACTGTGCTATCCTTTATACTATATTATTTAACGAGCGTATAGGCCATAATAAACGAGGATGATTATAACACGAGCAGCTGGCGGCGAGTTTTATAATGATCGAGGTTTATTATGGTTATTATACATTAGTCAAATACTATACTTTATCTACAACCATTCACACAAAATACTTAACCTGGCAGGAACGTCGAACTGGTGAGAGCAGATTGATTACGGCGAGTGACGCCCCCGCCATTCCGAGTTTCCACGGGATGTGGCCCATCAAATCCTCTCGTCCTCCCTCAGGCTGGAGAGCACCGAGGTGCAGGGTCTGGAGCTGATCAATTACAGTTTGTGGCAGGCGGGGCTGCATTGTATTATCTGGCAGCAACGTCAAACTGGTGAGAGCAGTTTGATTACGGGGAGTGACACCTTCGCTATTCCGAGTTGCCACGGGATGTGGCCCATCAAATCCCATCGTCCTCCAGACAAAGTCTGAATATGGTCTGGTCCAGATCCCTTATGAATATTTAAGTTCTCTAGCTCCGCGAAAATATCAGAAATAAGGATAAAGTTATTGGTAATATTAATATTGTTAATCGAAAAAGATTCTGCGATTGTATCGGAAATATCAGGTGAGTATATGTACTGAGCTGAAATATTCAGCAAAAAGGTCAGCAGCATCCGGCCCCATCTCAGATTCCACATCATCCAAATCTAGTGTATTGGGGAGCTCATTCGTTTTGCGTTTAGAATGGACAAAACCCCAAAAATATTTACTATTACTTTGGAGTCAAAAAACCATGCCCCCCCCCCCCTGCTGTAGAACACCGAAGTACAAAGTCTGGAGCTGATCAATGAAAGTTTGTGAAAAGAGGGGCTGCAATGTATTAGTAGGTAGAAACGTCAAACTGGTGAGAGCGGTTTGAATACGGGGAGTGACGCCCCCGCCATTCCGAGTTGCCACGGGGTGTGGCTCATCAAATCCCATCGTCCTCCCCCAGGCCGGAGAACACCGAAGTACAAAGTCTGGAGCTGATCAATGGCAGTTTGTGACAAGAGGGGCTGCATTGTATTAGCAGGCAGGAACGTCACACTGGTGAGAGCAGTTTGAATACGGGGAGCGACGCCCTCGCCATTCCGAGTTTGTCACGGGAAGTGGCCCATCAAATCCCATCGTCCTCCTCCAGGCTGCAGAACACCAAGGTACAAAGTCTGGAGCTGATCACTGGGGAGTGACCCCGGTAGGAAGGAAACAGTAAACCTACAAGTACTGGCAGCAAATCAGACCGCTGAAAATCGCAATTATTTTGTCGAAGCGAGAAACAAATGCAAACGTGTGATCGACGAAACTAAGGACAAACACAATCAAAGGATCAGGAATAAACTTTTGCAATGCCCCAGCAATTTCTGGTCGGTAGCAAAGGCAGTAACTTATAACTTTACAGAAACGTCTCTCCCACCTTTGACAGTCGAACGTGGCATCACGGCGACTACAGCCAAATAAAAAGCAAACATGCTCGCCAAAATGTTTTCATCGCACCCTACCTTAGACGTCCCTCAAGGCAAGGCTCTCCCCCACCATATCGAATATCAACACTACCATGGGAGAAAGTCAAGTTTCATCACCGTGATATTCGTAAAATCCTTAGAGAACTAGATACGCAAAAGGCATCAGGACCGGGCGAAATACCTGCCATCGTGTTAAAGAACTGCGCCAACGAATTATCACCTATTTTTTCCGGACTTTTTTCTCTGTCTTACCGAAAAGGGATTTATCCATCTTCTTGGAAAGTCGCTCGAGTGCAACCTGTTCCAAAAAGGGCAAGAAAACCACGCCCTCAAACTATCGCCCAATTGTCTTGCTTCCCATAATCTACAAAGTCATAGAACGTGTAGTCAATCAGCAACCACTTAAGTACCTCAATAACAACAGAATAATCAGCGATATTCAATACGGCTTTCGCAAAGAGAGATCGACAGAAGATATATTGGCATATGCCACTCATATATGGAGTAGGGCAATTGAGAACTACGGAGAGCCCCGAGCGATTGCGGTGGATATTTCGAAGGCATTCGACAGAGTTTGGCATGACGGATTGCTCAACAAACTGCCGTCCTTCGGACTGCCAGCCTCTCTCTGCAGCTGGCTTGCCAGTTTCCTAAAGAACCGGTCTCTGCCCCTTGCAGTTGATGAACACATCTCAGATATATTCACCGTTAACCCGGGCGTGCCTCAGGGTGCAATGCTTTCACCAGCTCTGTTCCTCATCTATATTAATGACTTGCTGGCCGAGACGAATAATCCTGTATACAGTTTTGCAGATGCAGATGAGACATCACCGCAGACAAGAGCAGATTACAGCAATTAATCAAGACCTGGAGAAAGTTCAAACTTGAGGCGACAGAAATTTGGTCCATTTTAATGCAGCAAAGACCCAAGCAGCCACGTTTACGAAGAGGGCCAATACGGCGGGCCCTGACATCATTATGGCAGGATCGACCATTCCTTCATCCTCGTCAATCGAACTACTGGGTGTCTCGGTCAACAGCAATATGTCCTGGCAAGATCACGTTGCTAACACCGCAAAATCAGCCTCCCAGAAGCTTGGTGCGCTATTTCGCAACAAAAAACTGTATACACCGCAGCAGTTGCTGTCAAGCCAGATGCAAAGTTGGCTTGGTACCTAGACGTAACGTCCGCCCTGCGCCCAAATGGCTCCTCAGACGAGAGTACTCAATACGTTTGATCCTGGGAGAGGACTGGTTCATGGCCCTTACCGCTGTATCATTTTCTACTGAAGCATAATTCATAATAAGAGGTGACTCTTTTTTTTTAGAAAAAATAGGGTGTACTCTTCTG
Organism: Pissodes strobi; assembly: GCA_016904865.1. Lineage (NCBI taxonomy): Eukaryota > Metazoa > Arthropoda > Insecta > Coleoptera > Curculionidae > Pissodes > Pissodes strobi. The sequence goes on from JAEQML010058044.1 coordinate 11,354, forward strand.
ACTAAACGAGTCAGTACTGTGCGCTTTAAATCGTTTGTTTCTCTAAAAGAAGTTATTATTTATTTATTTATTTATTTGTTTATTTATTTATTGACGGACAACATCGTCCATTAAACAAAACAATTTTTACAATTCTTACTTATGCTACCTTAATCCACCTACAAAGTGAATACATTACATAAATTATGTTTAATACAGTGATATTAAAAAAAAAAAGATAAATTACACAAAATTGAAATTAAGTTTTATATAATAATTATTATGCTAATAAAGCCAGAAAAACAAAAAAAAAACAAATAATCAGATGCCGGTTAGACGGTGACAAAAATGAATTTGCGGCATAATTGGTGCGGTGAAATGGGATATGGAATGTCTGTCGAGTTCTAGCCTGTCTGGTGGGAGCATTCAGACCAATTAAACTCACAGCCGTTAAAAAGTTCATGTAACGAAGAAATTTGCGTTGTACACTTTCAAGTCTGTGAATATGATTAGCATATTGAGGATTCCAAACTGATGAGGCATATTCTAGATATGGTCGAACAAGACAACAGTAAAGGGATATAAGGGAAGATATAGTGGAAAAGTCTTTAGAATGCCTCTTAATGAAACCTAACATCATGAGAGCTTTATTGGTTATGTTTGTAATATGATCAATAAAGGTAAGTGCTGGGTCTAGAGTAACGCCCAGGTCATGGATAGTATGGATACACAGAAGTATATTGCCATCGATTGAGTAGTCAAAAGCTGTCTGCTGGCGTGATCTAGAAAACATATATGCTGCACTTTGAAACGTTAAGCTCCCTTCCGTTTATGCTGCACCACAATGTGAAACTATTAAGGTCTTCTTGAAGTAGTTGGCAATCATAGGGGGTGGTTATTGACCTAAACAGTTTCAAATCGTCAGCAAACAAAAGAAACTTGGAACAAGTAAAACATTTTGAGACATCATTTATAAACAGATTAAATAAAAGTGGGCCGATGTGAGAGCCCTGGGGAACCCCCGAAGTTACTAAGATTTTGTGCGATAAAAAGCTGTTAACTCGTATCACCTGCGTTCGGTTAACCAAATAGCTCTCAATCCATCCCAACAATGGACGGAGATGCCCATTATATTAAGCTTGGACAATAAAAACTTATATGGAACTCTATCGAAGGCCTTGGTGAAATCAGTATAAACAGAATGTACCTCTGAACCTTGTTCCAGGGCCTCACACACGTAATGGGAGTATGATAATAAGTTTATTTCAGTATTTTTACCTAGGCAGAATCCACACTGTTTGGTGATTATTTCTGGGGATAGGCAGGAAGTGAGATACTTGGTTGCAAGTTTTTCATAAATCTTGGGAATGGTGTTAATGATAGAAATGGGCCTATAGTTACGAACATCAGACTTATCGCCCTTTTTGTGAATAGGAACCACGAAACTGGCCTTCCAGAAATTAGGAACGTAACCTTGTCTTAATGATTGATTAAAAATTATAAATAAAGGTTTAGACAGCACAAATGAGCATTGTTTAAGCAAGAGGGGATGAAAATGATCTGGTCCAGGTCCCTTATGAATATTTAAGTTCTCTAGCTCCGCGAAAATATCAGAAATAAGGATAAAGTGATTGGTAATATTAATATTGTTAATCGAAAAAGATTCTGCGATTGTATCAGAAATATCAGGTGAGTATACTGAGCTGAAATATTCAGCAAAAAGATCAGCAGCATCCGGCCCCATCTCAGCTTCCACATCATCCAAATCTAGTGTATTGGGGAGCTCATTCGTTTTGCGTTTAGAATGGACAAAACCCCAAAAATATTTACTATTACTTTGGAGTCAAGATTCAACGTTTCCAATAAATTCCCTATAACATCCCCTTGAAAGTGTGATACATTGAGACCGCAGGTCTGAAAACAATTGATAATCGTGAATTGATTTGGTTGATCTGTACCTTTTATGCGCCACTTTCCTTTGAATTGTCAAGCCAATCAACTCTGGAAAACCAACGCGGACATTTACCACTCGCAACTCTTTTAAGGGGGACATAAGTATTAAGAGCATTATATAGTATACCATAAAAACATTTAACATGTTTTCAACATTCATGTTAGAGAGAAGAGTATCCCAATTAAAAGAGCTTAACTAAATGTTAATTGAAGAATAATTAGCAGATTTATAGTCGCAAGAAAATTCATCAGCTCGTCTACTAGTAGTATGCCTTTCTGTATAAGTTAAAATATTAAACGCTAAGGGTAAATCATGGTTATCTACAGGAACCAAGGCCTCACAGGAGTCTACACTAAACTTTACATTACTTAGTATTCGGTCTAAAATAACATTGCTGTTATTATAAATATTATTTAATTGAAAAAGGTTGAGAATGGAACGTATACTTCGTCACAAATAATGGCTCTGGAACAAAACTCATCCTCAATCCATATTACCTTGGGAAGGTTAAAGTCGCCAATAAGGTATAAGTCGGTGTTAGGAAATGAATCATTTATGGAATCAATACTGTCGCTGAGTATCAGGTACTTTTCAACGGGCGAGGTCGGCGGTAGATAAACACATCCAACGATAAACTGAGACCTGGCGGACCCAACAGTAACATATATTTGTTCCACACTGATCGCAGCAGGAATTACATGGCAAGAGATTGATTTATGAATTGTAATCAATTCATAGATTGTTTATCACTAGTCTCCGTTGAACGATCCTTTCTAAAAATTCTATAATGGGTCATACCCAATTCTGAGTCTGCAATATCGTTAGTTAAATTTGTTTCACTAAGCAATATAATATGGTAATTGTTTATAGCCACATTATGAGATAACTCATTAAGTTTGGTTCGGAGGCCTCGTACATTCTGGTAATAAACTTGTGGATCATTAGTAGCTGCTAGGTTGCAATATCGGCCGTCAGTGATTAGTTTTCCGAACTGTCAACGATCTGTGGATCTCCATTAGTGTATCTTAACCTCACATTGTCGTCCCCTTTGGATTTACGCTCCTCAAAATCAGACCACACCTTACTTTCGATCTTACGTTGTTCAGGGGTCAAGTCTAGGTTTAAATAAATGTTTTTTCCTTCTAGCTTTGTTTTGTTTCGTATCAAAGATAGGACTTCACTCTGAGAACTCAATGAGACCCTCAATGCACGAGCTCCTTTGAAATTCTTTTTACCAACCCTCGAAAATTGCGTGACTGTTGGGGGATTATCAGTCAATGTGCTTAAGACCACTGCAATATCCCCGAGATCTTCCCCATTTTCAGGAACGTTAAAAAGCATTATATTGTGTGATCTTTTTTGACGGCCTTGTATTTCACTCCATATATTATCATGGTTCGCAATGACAGATTGAGAGGCTGGGAGTTATATCTGGATTTGTATTTTGGGTAATATTGTTAAGCTTGTTTTCCAAAGTTTCAAGTTTGGAACTAAGATGTTATTGATCCCGTGTATTTGCGCGATATCGTCCTTTAAACTGCCTATATCATTCTCCATGGAAAAGACTCGATCTATTATGTGCAGCAATTTCTTAACACTAGCCGAGCAGTCTGGACAGAAAAAGGCCATAATGCGCTTAGACAACAAAACTGCGCGCAATTCTGTAGGGGACAAATCGGAGCATGTTTAAAGAAGTTCTTTTTTCTGGAAGAAATAAATTACTGACATACCAAGATCAGGCGTGGACAATAGATAAGTTAAAACTCATCATAAAATCGTTAAATAAAGAACCAGCATAAAAAATAAGACAAGTTATTAAACTTGCGATAAGAATAATGAGTGTTGCAAAAATAACTATTTAAAAATGCGTATATCACGCAATAAACAGTCGGAAACCACAGCCGATGTAATCACAACTTCGCACAGCAGAGCACAAAAACTACGTTCTTGTATTCTCAATGCATCAGAGAAATGATAAAACAAATTGATAAACATTCAGGTGTTTCAAAAATATTGTGTATTCTTGGGATACAGTCAGATCCTTTTTGTGCCAACTTCATTTGTCAAATTAGATCCTGCTAACAAATATTATCAATGTTGTACCCAAAATGGCAGAAACGAATGATATTTTTCTGGAATCTCTTACGATGCAAATATTTTGTTCTGAATGTCGCGCAACAAATAGGAATACCATATTCTAATATACCTACTTCTAAAATAAGCATTGTAGATGATGATACAAATATTTGGATTCACAGGATTTTTTATTATGTTCATATGACACATATATTGGTCGGATTTTAGCTTAACTACCTGATCGTCGACGTAAGTTTCTCGCATTGGATGGTTATTGGGAGTAAATTATGGATGTAACTTTCACCATGTGACTTGTTCTAGATTCTAACTAGCTATGTGAATTGCGAAATTTTAGCAAGATTTCATTGGGTTATCCCCTATTGCAAAACCAACAAAACGGTTATGATCCTAGCTTATGTTGCTATGGTTTACTTTACATCTTCTTAATCTTCTTACCCCAGTCCTATACAGCTGGCTGTTAGAGAGATAACTTTCGAACTATTTGAATAGAGTGTCATTTATTCCACCTAGATATAAATTTGTCATAATACAATCTTCCCCAAACAAGTTGTAATTCAGTTGTATTTTTTACATTATCTGCAGATTTGCTATCGATAATCTTGACTTAGTAACTTACAATTTCAGTGTCACACGTTTTCATGTTTTTATATATTTAATTTTGTCAGTTTTTGGTCATTTTTGTTTCCCAATACCGCCTTTTATATGTTCCCTCATTCTACAATGAATTTTCTCTAAATTGTCTGGTTCAAACCTTTAGGAATTCTCCAAGCCGCTGCTGCCAGTGGAGAACTAAATTCCACAGATGAATTGGTAATGGTTTTAACGGACCACGATTATCAGGATGAACAGGATCAAGGACAGCCCGATAATTCAAACATCGTAGTTCTGTACAGTCATCCAGTAGAAGGGCAACAGGGGCAATTTATAACATCCCAGGTAAGTTGAAATAGCAAGTCATTTAATATAGACACTAAATAATAACCAATAGCTTAAATCGAACCATCCATTTGAAACTGTCAAATGGAATATGCATTTTATAGTATTTTCCGTGGTAATATCATTTTTCCGGGAGCGGTTCGAGATAAGACTTAATCATCCTAGGTTTTGAAATACCGTAGTGCTGTTTAAAACTGTTAGCTCTTGACGAGCAGCTATTCTTAATTATGCTAACTAACCTTATATTGATTACGTAATGAATAATTCAGGTACAGTTTTCAGTGTAATGGGTGATATTTACATTTCTACTATGAACGCGTTCGTCGCGTTGCCTGTGTCTGGGATAGCAATTTGATATTATTTATCTTTTCTTTAATGGAAATCATAGTCTTAGTTTGCTATTGAAAGGTTGTTAAATTTCATGAGGTCGCTGGTTGATGCCTGCTTCATTGGAAAGTAATTTGATATTGTATCCTTTGAAATGAGTCGATTTTTCCTCTTTGCTGGACTAACGAGTTAAGTCATACTAGCGCCACTGTTGTACATGTAATACATTTTTAGGGTTTTCCCATATAGGTATTCTACATTTCTACATATGTTTATCGGTTTATTATAATATAAGTTGCTTCTTCCGAAATAGACCCATAACGGGGTAATTTAACCGTGAAGCAAATCAGGTAGAAGATTTAATTTTTTTATGTTGTATAACTTGCCGAAAGTATGTAGAAACCAAGTTTTCGACCTCCTGCCCCCTTGACGCAACTAGCTGTAACCATAAAACCTCAGAATTTTGGCAGTTTTTCCGGATTTTCAGCTATAACTCCTTTTCTCTATGTTAAAGCAAAAACTATCCTATATTCGATTTGAAAGGGAATAAAAAGCCAAACAACTTTCATATAAAAAGTTTTTTTTCTGAATTGAAAACTAAGCGAGCTACAGTTCGTCAAAGATCTGAAAATTTTTTCATTTTTTACTTTGTTGCATTTAAACCAACTTAGTAAAGTAAATGATTTGTGAGTCCCTGCATACATGAATATATTAGGTATATTGTATATTTAATTCTTGATATTCATAAATTTTTATACCTAGATAGGTGTAGCCATGGGGGTTTTCGCCGGCTCAAATATTATGATTGCTGCGGAAATTTATTTCTGATAGCGTTTCTGGAGAAATTAGCTTCATCTGTAAACATTATTTCATGGTCAAACAAAGGATTATGCGCAATGTTCTCCAGAAACCAATGACACAAATTAACTCAAAGGAAAGTCTCGGGGAAGCAAAGCTTGGACCCGGTGAATATGATACGGGTATAATAGAAAATCGTGCAGAATTATTCAAACTAGAACGTGCGAGATATTAAAATTATTTTAAATTTTTCTAGTACTAAGTTCAGGATTTTCATCAATCGAATTTAAAACTGCTTTTTCAATTTCTGGAGTTCTTACAGTCCGATGGGCCCCTTGTAATTGATTAATCTGGCTTCAAATTACTTGTTTCAGTCAACCTTGTATGAACATTGTACACCTATCTAGTAAGTATGACTCTGTCGCAGCCAGATTACAAAACCCGTCGTTTTACAATTTGCCTAGGCGTTTTATAAAACGACGTTCAACACGAGGCCAGATTGTCAAGAGTTTAGATTATTTTCTCTTTGACATCCCGGCGGATTAGTTTGGACAAGTTGGAGCTAGCCCTAGCACGGCACCTAATGAGCCCAATGTATTATTTCACTTCACGCATGACCCTCCGCTCGCTTCGGGGGCTCAAAGAACATTAACTAACCAAAACATATGCTTATTGTTTGTATCAAGATTAGGGAATGTTTTTTTTATTTAAGTTTTTTTAGGATCTTATGTTCATTAGTTCTTCAGTTTGTTCTGTGTATTAAAACATATATATATATATAAAATATTCGTTATATTATATTTTAATTCGCATGGTGACCGATCTAATATACTTAAATACATTAAGTTGATTGCCCTAACTTTTAAATAAAACTTGTATTTTACAAAATGACTACAACGTATCACCCGCCAGAATGTAAAGCAGAAGTTAATCTTAAACATTTGATAATCTGGCCGTGTGTTGACCGTCGTTTTATAAAATAACTAGGCATTTTACAATCCGACTAGCCAGATAGGAAAGTAATAAATGTTAAACGAGAATATGTGGCTACGACAACTCTATTAGGAAAGCGCTCTTCCAATCGCCTTCTTCCGGAGATATGACTTCAGCGAAACCATACATGTAACGCGTGTCTGCCAACACCTCATTAGTAAACTCAACCATCCCTTTTCAAAAAAACAATGCTCAGATATTTTAAACACCAAATTAATAAGCCGCGAAGACCTGAATTTAAAAACTTAACTATCAAAGTAAATGACAACAGAGTTAATAATCCTTACAGTCACAGCCTACTTATAAGACAATGATAAGTAATAATTATTTTTTAATGAAGTAATGGGTTTTTAAAATTTTCTGTGGTTTCATCGCGATCCAATTTGTTCAATGTTGGGTATAGTTCGCTATTTTTCACACATTACCAACATTGGCCAACGCTGGCTGTCACGTCGTGTGAATGCTTTCAATTTGCGAATGATGACGAATATGCGAATGTTGGCTTCAACGTTCACCGCAGCGTTGGTCAAAACCCGCACATCGTCTGTAGGCCGCTTTAGTCGTTTACTTTACTAAGTTGGTTTAAATCCAACAAAGTAAAAAATGAGAAAATTATCAGATTTTTTACTAACCGTAGCTCGCTTAGTTTTCATTTTAGGGAAAAACTTTTCCTATGAAAGTTGTTTGGCTTTTTATTCCCTTTCAAATTGAATATAAGGTAGTTTTTGCTATGACATAGAGAAAAGGAGTTATAGCTGAAAATCCGGAAAAAGTGCCAACATTTTGATTTTTTATGGTTACAGTAAGTTGCACCAAGGGGGAAACTTGGTTTCTACATACTTTCAACAATATATACAAGATAAAAAATAAAATCTTCTACCTGATTTCCTTCAAGGTTGACACCCATTTTACAACGCCGTTATTGGACTAAAATGGAGGTTATGAATTTTAAGCTAGCGTTGGGTAACAATGTTACAGTTACAACCTAGGACCCTGACGATGAGCTTTTAGTCTATATCATCTTCTACCTACATGATTAATAATATTAAGTGTTTGGTAAGAATTAAGTTTATAATATACTTATTGTTTTTGGTTTCTTATATATAAACGTGCCATACCTAAATGTTGCATCATATTTTCATGCATCTCACAGGATTTTAATTAAATTATCTATACATCATAGATAATATTTCATCCACATACCTGTACCATACCCTTGGAAAATACTCGAACTCTTGACTGATTTCGTTTTCAAATCCCATTGCTGTCTCTTCAAGTTGTTGGTAATAGTTATTATTATATTGAAATAATTTTGAAACATACAGAGAGCGACAAATCAGCCCAAGGGGCTATGTATGGTTCAAGGGCTAGATGTCGCTGGATGGACGTAATCATGTAGTATCGCCAAGTTTTACTTTTCATTTCGCACAAAATAAAAAGTAAAATACATATATTTTTAGTCTTAAGTTTACCTTGTAAGCAATGCATATACGTTATCCATGACGGTTGGACGTATCTATGGTTTTTACATAAAAAACGGTATTAGGGGTGATAACGTCCTGGTTATGTTTATATCTCGTATCCTAGTCATTATGCGCGAATAATACCGAAGTGAAAAATAAACGCTAATATTCACCGCGCTTCCTCGTAATCCTATTGAATTCTTATTTAATAGGTCACAAAAACCCAATGTGTTTAGAGATGGTTCGATTTAAAGGCAAGTCACACTCTTAACATCTTACTAGTTGGTCAAATTAGTCACTACATAGTGTTTTCCTTCTGTGTATAGGGAAATTTATTAGTAAACTCTGAAGGAATGCTGGAGATACGAAACGGTGCAGCTATAACAACGACAGCAGGCCAAATGTTGGTAAATAACGACAATACTACCACCACTCAAGCTACAGAGTCCCCAATCGAGTCTATAGACCTAATAAGGAAAGAAGTTGCGGGGTCAGACGATATTGATCGTGACGGGAAGACTATCAAGCCATTAAGGAAAGAAGGTACATTAACTATTTTATATTTGAATCTCTAATAATAGGATAAAATTGAAATCACTCCGTCGCGTCGCACAGTAGACCGAAGCCATTCATTTGTCTGGATGTTTGTCCACTTTTTCAAAGTACCTATTTCCGGATTTTCATTTTACATCATGATTATACATAATTTCCCTTATTACAAAATACATACAACACAGTTTTTTTTTTCTCGGGTTGAGTGAAAGAAGTATCTTTTGTGAACAATTTTCTTCTATTAATTTTATGGGTTAAATATGGATATCGAAAAAGAAGAATTTTGATTGCTTTTTGATTTGGTTTCGCAACTTTGATGCAAATATCTGTAGAATAGATTGACTACTTAAACTAAAAAATGATATATAAAAAGGGCGGCTATTAATAAATATTAAATTGATTTATTGTTTCTTGTTTTGGCCATGTATAAAGAAAAAATAAAATAATTTATGTTGACTTAGAAAAATTTTTTAAATATGTACAACCTGCTTACATATTTTTCTTAAAGACTAACTGCCTAACAAAATAATCATTTAAAAATTATTTGCAACTAGGCGCAACTTTAGGGTAAATGGATTAATTTGTGAAGTGATGCATTCGCAGAAATTATTAGTCGGTTCCAAAGTTCACATAATTAATATATACTTTTTTGGAATTTAAATATCACTGCATATATCATTTTTCACAAATTTATTGTTAAGTTGGCGCAATTTTAGCCTAAGAAAGTAAGTAATGCGGAATCATCTTATCATATCCCTTAGTAGCCTGGGCGCGGCGCGCGCCTAAGTAAACATCTAAATTGAAATTTTCGGCTCTTATTATTGCCTAATTATTGTGTTTTCAAAACTTCTATTTGAAATGGAGGTATTTAGAACTAATGGTGATTTATATAAAGAACTAGTATCTACGGGTATAGGTTTTAATAATAATTTTAGTATGGTTACAAGTGTTGTTATTGAGAGATTAAATTTAAAAACTGCAAGTAAGTCGGAAGAAAATAAATTCGGTGAGTGTTTACGATTGTTCTGTGTCAATTTAACTAAAAGATGGAAGAAATCTCAACGAACTAAACACGTTTTCTTAGGAAAGAATCGGTCTTGGTTATCGCAAAAGTTCAATTGGCCTCAGTTTGTTGTATGTACAAAGATTCAGACAACCAAAGATTCAAATAAAAAACACAAATTGTTTGATGAGCTTTCCTTGAAACAAAAAGTGAGGAGGACTGATTCTTTAAGGCAAGAAAATTAGGAAGAACTAACATTTGTTATGTGTACCAATTTAAAAAAGGCTGGAAATACAGATACCAGCAAAATATTAAAATTCCTTAATATCAGGTAAAGACTGTTTGTGAAAATATTGAAAGTTACCATCATAGCTACACAAAAGAAAATGCTTTATCTGTTTATGTTTCTTTAAATTTATCGAAAGCCCAGTACATAGCACTGCTAAGATCTACTTCAAATGAGGGATGTAATTTATACCCATCTTGCTATCAAGTTCAGCAAGCGAAGGCTGAATGTTATCCTCCAAAATTTTCAATTTTGATCACTGAGTCATTTGCCAAAATAAGTACAATCTTTGCTTGCTTGACCGTAAGAAGAATATTAGAATTTGTATATTTTGATAATAAGTGTGACAATAAATACCAATTAATTCTCATAGGAACGTGCGGTTTTGATGGTGCTTCTGACCAAAGTATGTACAAACAAAAATATATAGAAAATACATCAGACAATGACTCAAGCGTCTTCATGACAGGATATGTTCCCTTAAAATTATATTATTCAAATGACGAATAAAATATTATTTGGGAGAATAAAAAACCATCATCTACATTCTTTTGCCGACCAATAAATTTTCAATTTATAAAGGAATCTATTGGCAGGAACGCCAAACTGTTTGATTACGGGGAGTGACGCCCCCGCCATTCCGAGTTACCAGGGGATGTGGCCCATCAAATCCCATCGTCCTCCCCCAGGCTGGAGAACACCGAAGTACAAAGTCTGGAGTTGATCAATGTCAGTTTGTGACAAGAGGGGCTACATTGTATTAGCAGACAGGAATGTCAAACTGGTGAGAGCAGTTTGATTACGGGGAGTGACGTCCCCGCCATTCCGAGTTACCAGGGGATAGGGCCCATCAAATCCCATCGTCCTCCCCCAGGCTGGACAACACCGAAACACAAAGTCTGAAGCTAATCATTGACAGTTTGTGACAAGAGGGGTTGCATTGTATTAGCTGGCAAGAACGTCAAACTGGTGGGAGCAGTTTGATTACTGAGAGTGTCGCCCCCGCCATTCCGAGTTGCCACGGGGTGTGGCCCATCAAATCCCATCGTCCTCCTCCGTACAAAGTCTGGAGCTGATCAATGGCAGTTTGTGACAAGAGGGGCTGCATTGTATTAGCAAACAGGAACGTCAAACTGGTGAGAGCAGTTTGATTACGGTGAGTGTCGCCCCCGCCATTCCGAGTTGCCACGGGGTGTGGTCCATCAAATCCCATCGTCCTCCCCCAGGCTGGAGAACACCGAAGTACAAAGTCTGGAGGTGATCAATGACAGTTTGTGACAAGAGGGGCTGCATTGTATTAGCAAACAGGAACGTCAAACTGGTGAGAGCAGTTTGATTACGGGGAGTGACGTCCCCGCCATTCCGAGTTACCAGGGGATATGGCCCATCAAATCACCGCGAGGAAACACTCGAACCGAACAACCTTGACGTCATGTGGCTCAAGTTTACCGCCAAGGAATTAACCAAGTTTATATGTTGTCTGTATCTCCCCCCGAGTGATAGAGGCCGCCAAAGCTTTTTTTCAACACTAGCTACCACTTTTGACTCAATACAGGTCGATCACCCCAGGTCAGAAATAATCGTTCTGGGAGACTTCAATGCCTACAACACCAACTGGCTCAAACATCAGAACAAGACCGACAACGAAGGTAGAGAAGCTGAAGCATTTGCCATCAGCTGCGGGCTTACTCAACTTGTAGACGAACCAACTCGAATCTCAGATAGGAGCGAATTCGCCGCCCTCCTGGATCTTTTTCTAACCGCCAATCCTGATCAGTACACAATTACAGTTGGTCCGCCATTAGGTACTTCCGACCACAAACTTATTACAACGGTTTTTTGAATTGCCACTCATGCAGAAGAATCCACCATTGCCTCGCAAAATCTGGCATTACAATTCTGCAAACTGGGACGCTCTAAGGGAGTGTGTAGATTTTCCTTGGCTTGACCGATGTCTGCTTTGCCACTGACGGTCCGTCAGTCTGCTGCGAAGAGATCACGCAAGTAATCTCCTCAGGAATGGAAGCATACATCCCAAATTCCATCAAGTTACCATCAAAAGGAAAGCCCTGGTTCGTCACAGAAGATGTGAAAGCGCTGTAGGTAGGAAACAGCAAGCCTACAAGCAAAATCAGACCGCTGAAAATCGCAATTATTTTGTCGAAGCGAGAAACGAATGCAAACTAAAGACAAACACAACCAAAGGATCAGGAATAAACTTCTGCAATGCCCCAGGGGCTCCAGGAATTTCTGGTGGGCAGCAAAGGCAGTAAGTAACAACTTTACAAAAACGTCTCTCCCACCTTTGACAGACAAACGTGGCATCACGACGACTACAGCCAAGGAAAAAGCAAACATGCTCGCCAAAATGTTTTCATCGCACCCTACCTTAGACTTCCCCCAAGGCAAGACTCTCCCCACCATATCGAACATCAACACTACCATGGCAGAAGTCAAGTTTCATCACCATGATATTCGTAAAATTTTTAAAGAATTGGATACGCAAAATGCATCAGGACCGGACGGAATACCTGCCATCGTGTTAAAGAACTGCGCCAACGAACTAACACCCGATTTTTTCAGGCTTTTTTCTGTCTTACGGAAAAGGGATTTACCCATCTTCTTGGAAAGTCGCTCGAGTGCAACCTGTTCCAAAAAAGGCAAGAAAACCACGCCGTCAAACTATCACCCAATTGCCTTATTTCCAATAATCTCCAAAGTCATAGAACGTGTAGTCGATCAGCAACTACTCAAGTACCTCGAGAACAGCAGAATAATCAGCGATAATCAATACGGCTTTCGCAAAGAGAGATCGACAGGAGATATATTGGCCTATGTCACTCATATATGGAGTAGGGCAATTGAGAACTACGGAGAGTCGAGCGATTGCGTTAAATCTTTCAAAGGCATTCGAGATAGTTTGGCATGACCGACTGCTCAACAAACTGCCGGCCTTCGGACTGCCAGCCTCTCTCTGCAGCTGGCTTGCCAGTGTCCTTAAGAACCGATCTCTGCACATTGCAGTTGGTGGACACATCTCGGACACTTTCACCATCAACGCGGGCGCGCCTCAGGGCGCAATACCTTTACCAACTCTGTTTCTCATCTATATTAATGACCTGCTGACCGAAACGAATAATCCTGTTTACAGTTTTGCAGATGACAGTACCCTTGTCTCCCACTTTAGACCAGAAAACCCTTACCAGCGAATGAGAATCATCACCGCAGCCAGGAGCAGATTACACCAATTAATCAGGACCTGGAGAAAGTTCAAACTTGGGGCGACCGAAATTTGGTACAGTTCAATGGAGCAAAGACTCAAGCAGCCACGTTTTCCAAGAGGGCCAATACAGCCGACCCTGACATCATTTTGGCAGGATCGACTATTCCTTCATCCTCGTCAATCGAACTGCTGGGTGTCTCGGCCAACAGCAATATGTCCTGGCATGACCATCCAGAACCTTGGTGCGCTATTTCGCAACAAAAAACTCTATACACCGCAGCAGTTGCTGTTGCTCTATAAAACGCAAATAAGACCGTGCTTAGAATATTGCTCACATATCTAGGGTGCCGCACCAAAGCACACCCTAAAGCTGCTGGATTCCATTCGTCGGCGACCCGTAGTTGATCCGGAATCTGGATAGTCTGGAACACCGCAGACATGTGGCCGAGATGTCTCTGTTTTACACTGCAGATGTTCATACGATTTGGCCCGCCTCATCCCGTCTCTGGCGACCTCTGTCAGACAGTCACGACAGACAGCAAGAGCGCACCAGTTCGTCGTACAACTGGAACCACCTAGAACATCGCTTTACAAGAACTCCTTTGTCTGGCGCACTGTATCACTGTGGAACTCACTCCCAGAACATCTGTTTCCCACTAATTACATCCTACAACTATTCAAGAACCGTGTCAATCAACATCTTCGCACACACCGCTCGTCGAGCGCCATAGGATCTCCCTTTAGTGTGTGTGCCACTGCCATATGCTTGGACATCCGTTCAAGACGAAATAAGCCTTCTAGTTCCAACGAAAATATCTGAGGAAGTTTCTGTAAAACATGAAGTTGTTACCACTATGTTTGATGGCAAGATTTGTGCAACTATCTGTGGAGCAAAGTCAACAATGGTTTGCTATATTTGAGGGGCGAAACCCACCGAGATGAATAAGTTAGAATCCACATCTAGAAAATTGCCAGCCGATAAAGATGTTCGAGTGCCTGCTTCATATAGCTTTCAACCTTGATTTTATGAAGTGGACTGCAAAAAGTATAGATGATAAAAATAAGAAGGAAACTAGAAAAAAATTGATTCAAAACCGGTTTAAAAAAGAGTTAGGTTTAAGTATCGACTTTGTCAAACAAGGAGGGGGCATCTAATGATGGAAACACTGCCCGACGATTTTTTGCCAATGCGGAAAAATCGGCAGATATTGCTGGCATTAACTTGACTTTAATCAAGAAGTTATTGCTTCGGGTCAAGATATTAATGCGGATGCTTTCGAGATGTATGCAAAAGAAACGGCTGAATTGTACCACCTATGTTGGGGTTTGGAATCTTCGGCAACATGCACTAAAACGGAGTTTTATCCACAATACCGAAACAGAATTATTGCACTCGTCGCGAGTTTCGTTAACCATGTTAGCATCATCACGAGATGATTAATATTGTTAATCATCTGTTTAATCATCTCCTGATGATGCTAACATGGTTAGCGAAACGCGCGTCGAGTGCAATAATTCTGTTTCGGTATTGTGGATAAAACTCGGTTTTAGAGCTGAATTATATGTACCACTGTATAATTGGTATTACATGCCTTCATCACTTCATAAAATATTATGTCATGAGGCTGAGAGTATTAAATTTTCTTTGTTGCCTATAGGAATGCTTTCTGAGGAAGCAAACGAGGCAAGAAACAAGGATTTTAGGAAATTTAGAGAGTCGAAATCACGAAAATCCCAACGCTTATACACAAATGAAGATATCTTAAATAACCTTTTAATTTCCAGTGATCCCCGTAATTTCCAGATTAAGAATAACTATGGATTTTCCAAAAAAAAAAATATTGAAATCAGAAGCTATGCAACTTGCTATCCAACTTTTACTAATCGAACCTAATTCTGAATAAAATTTTAACACGCTATATTATGATAAATTTAAGGAAATTTTGTCCCATCACATAATATTTTATTTTACATTTTGTGTTACTGTAATAATTTATGGTAACAAAATAAGGAAATAGTTTTCTATTAAGTGCGCAAAATCAGTTATTTCTCATTGGCACATTGACCGCGACCGATACTAGGCCGAGGTATAAAATTTAAACGAATGTGCCATTTAATACTGATTTTGCCACGAAATACAAACAATATTTTTTCTACAACAACTGTTAAAAGCCAATATTTTTCAAGGTAAAAGTAGTAGTAATTTGAACTACTTATTCATTGAAAGATGAACACCAGCAGCCTAGCCATTGCATGTGCGATGCGAAACTATAGAAAAATCTTTGCCAATAAAAAAAAATAGGTATTATACCAGAGTATAACAAACCAACGAGTAGCGACATAAAGCGTCGGCACCTTTGATGTTCAAGGGACCGATTCCGGCAGAGCCGATGACAGATGGACTTCATATTTGTAAACTGCTCAAACCATGAAGTGGCTCGAAAGGAAGCGACTCTGCGACTACACTATAAAAAACATGAAGTGGAAAATTGATCATTTTTCATATTTGAATCCGATTCCGTAAAGCTTTTCTATAATATAGTGGTTTTTCCTACTTCATGTCACCCTTGTCGATAATAATTTCTGAAAGCTTTCATTATAAAAATATATATTACTTATATTTCTTGTACGATTTATTGATAAAGGAATCTCATTAGTTTCTTGGGATTTTTTTTAAATATTTAGTTTCCTTTAATGAGGGCGCGTTGAGAGAAAAATAAACCCCTCTGTATTTCATTTATTATGTTAAGATGTTGATGTCAATTTTTAGCCTAAATAAAGCACTTTCAGCTTACACCCGCGGTATTGAAGAGGTGTAGCAGAGGTTTTTGATAGGTAGTAGAAAAATATAATATTGTACGACGTTTTCAGCGGTTCTCAAACAGACATTTCTTATTGTACTAGTTTCAGTAACTTCTTGTTATTATTAATAGTAGGTACTCCATTTCTTTAAATTACGATGTCATATTTACAAAGGTATTGGGTATATTTTTTGAACCATTGAAATGTGGAGGAAAATTAAAACTTGCTACAGCACAAACAAAAAGTTTTTATTGATTCTGTAACTGTTATCGGTAGGCTAAGGAGATGTAAGTCAGGAGTACTTAATTACTTACCCGAGTTGCCTTGAGGGATTTTAGCCCTCATACCCACTGTTATGAAGACAATGGTGTTAAATTATTAATTTAAATAAAAGGCAACAATTTTCACTAGTCTAACAACGTTTATTAATCAAAGGTTATTGAAAGTAAATTTGCGGCGTAGATTTCGGTAGAAATGCAACAAAAATGTTTAATTTCAAAGTTTAGTAAACAAATTTTGACATACGTATACAACCAAAAATAAGAAATTACCACCTAAAGGCATGACTAAGCCATCCCAGGGAGGGATGATTGACTATGTCCTCTATACCTGACGCATGGCTCGAAAGAAAACTATTACTGAATGATGGTCTAACATTAGCAACCTCTCTTGTAAAGAGTAAAAGAGCACCTACTTTCCCGCCGACCTTGTTCGATCCTCCGTCTCGGTACTCTATTTACACTGTTGACACATATATTCGGTAAAATTCCTAGCAGAAACATTTAAAGGGATAAAACTTGAACTGTCTTCCCAGGGACATGAACTTCGGTTAACTTAAATACTAGCTTTATAAATAAACATTATGGTAACAATTTACCGTTACATAACCCTACTAATAAACCATACAATATTACTCAAAGCAATGAGCACAAATTAACAATACCATATCTAGATCAAATAACTTTTAAAAAAATTGCTTTAAGAGAACACACACAGCTCTAAACGCTACTATTTACATACATACATACATAAGTTTTCATAAATGAGGGTAAATTGTTATGAAATGAAAAATGCAATAATTTTTTTTCAACTATACATGTGTGAGGATTTTGAATTTCCGAATGCATTTTTTATGAGAACTATTACATTTGAGATGTCTATTATTACATTTTAAAGTATAAAATATTTTTAGTCTTATAAATAGTTTTAATACAAACAGCTTGGGAAAATTTTAACAGGTATGGAGAAGTTTTTCAAATATATTCACTAAATAATTAGAATTTTTTTCGCCTGTACAAACTGCTAGTTGAAAATACTTTCAAGGCTGTATATAAAATGAACCCACTTTTCTGGTGGTGATAAAGTACCTTTAATTGCATTAAAAGCTTTAAATTGAGACAGAACTATTTCTACATCAATACTAGTACATTCTCTGCTAAAATCATAGCAAATGTCACATGAATGTACTTCCAGACGCCTTTTCATCAAATATCCACAGACATGATAGCAATCAGGCAAGGAAATTGCTGCAGTTGATGTTGATGTTGACTCCTTATTAATAATTTCTACCATGTCCATGGATTTTAAAATAATGAGAACATCATCTAAATCCTCCTTACAATTCATGTGATGTGATTGGAAATAAATCTGCAAAAATAATTTTCTGAATTTATACCAACAGTTTAAAAGTTTTTGCCATAAATTGAGAAGACCTCTTATTGTAATAAACCAACATTTAATAATCTTGACCATTTTTGTTTAATAGCTTTAAATTTGGCAAAAAATCCAAAGCTTCGTTTAAATATTCCAACTGTGAATCAGATCTGTCAAATACATTCTTAAATTTATAAGAATTATTTAATGATAAGGAGTTCAAGATATCAAACAGATTACTATATTTTTCTACAATATAAATTGTTGCAAAAGCTTCATTTGGAAGTGCACCCAAACTCATGTATGTATTCATACCACTGGCAATTGAGTCGAGTCGCTCAAAAGTTGAACGGCATAACTCGCTCTCATTTTTCAAAAGTTGTGGGATTAAGGTGAGAATTAGTGAGTTTAGGTGCTCACCTGTAGAACTGCTTTTTATCGGAATTATAGAAACATTTAATAAATGACCAAGACGTTTTTCTACCCTGAAAGCAAAAAGTGTGCTTAAGATACTGCGGGTGGCCTTAGTTAAATGACATGGGTCAAAAATATAGAACATATTCTTACCTCCTACCTAAAACTTTGTATTTTTAGGTGTAATTTCTAGACATTTAGTCAAATCAATGAAGTTCGAGCCCATGTCACTTGCTATGCCTTCCACTTTTAAATATATACTTTTAAAAATTTAAAATACAATCTTCTAAAATAGCAGGAAGTTTATCACCCATTGATACAAAGGATGCAGTGTTTATTCTTATCATTTTGATTTCAAGGGCCTTATATATTGATGTATTCCTAGTTGACATTTCAGCTCTTCAGCATGTATAGTTGGTGAAAGGTGAGAAGGTAGAATTATCTTTTCTTATGTTGATTGGTTGAATATCATCAAAATTCACCCATTTTGTTTCTTCATCTTTTGAAATATCAGGACCTGAAAGTAATAATAATAATGAAGATATTGTTGATACAGTATTAACAACAAGCATAAGGCTATTTAATTGCAGTCAAACAATATCATGTTAGTACCAATAAAGTGTCTGACAAATATCAATTAGTACAACTCAGATAAAAACTGGAACTATTTATGTGACCAGTAGATACTTTCTATTGGGTACATAACTCATAAAACCGGTAGTGTTTTTAGTACATATTGTTTATTGAATTGTGATTATAGGATGAGGTGAAATATCTGAATTTTGAGTACCTATCAGGGTAATTACTGTTTTATAACTGACTTGTAAATAATAAATCCAACCAATAAAATTTTTCTACTCATGGAATTCAACATGATGTTGCTAAATTCAGTCATAATGATTAGACAAACGAAATAGCTGTAACAGTTTGTGCCATTAGAAATAATACTGATACTTTGATTTTTTTTTGTCAATGAACAATTATTGCTATAAAGATTTACCTGCAAGGATCTTGATTTTCTTTGGTGGTTCTTGAGATGATCTTGACTTGTCCTAAGTACCCACTGTAGATATTTACCAAATATTGTAGGACTTACATCAGGTACGAAATGCTTTCTTGCAGAGCTTATCTTAGAAAAATACATTTCTTCAAAGAGAACTTCACATAGTCTA
>MU192152.1:1008-31005 GCA_016904865.1 Pissodes strobi
TATTTTTAAAATTAACATTTTTACTTTTGTGAAATGCTAGGAAATGTGCTAGACGAGGAAAATGCAGATTTAAAATTTAAGAAAAAAAATCTGCAATTTTTTGGAGTCCGCGTATTGATTTTCGTAATTTACGTAAAATTTTCTCCATATTTGGTGATTTTCAGAGTATTTCGAGCGCAATAGGTATTTTTAAAATTAGAGCGAATAAAACATTTTTAGTTTTGTCAAATGATAGGAAATGTACTAGACGAGAAAATGGAGATTCAAAAAAAACTCCGATTTTTCGGGTTCCGCGTAACGATTTTCGTAATTTACGTCAAATTTTCTCTATATCTGGTAATTTTCAGATTATTCCGAGGACAGTAAGTATTTTTAAAACTACAGCGAATAAGAAATTTTTATTTTTGCGAAATGCTAGGAAATGTACTAGCCGAGGAAAATGGAGATTTAAAAAAAAACCTGCAATTTTTTGGGTTCCGCGTATCGATTTGCGTAATTTACGTAAACTTTTCTCTATATTTGGTAATTTTCAGATTATTTCGAGGTCAATAGGTATTTTTAAAATTAGAGCGAATAAAACATTTTTACTTTTGTGAAATGCTAGGAAATGTACTAGACGAGCAAAATGCAGATTCAAAAAAAAATCCGATTTTTCGGGTTCCGCGTAACGATTTTCAGAATTTACGTCAAATTTTCTCTATATCTGGTAATTTTCAGATTATCTTGAAGACAGTAAGTATTTTTAAAATTAGAGCGAATAAGACATTTTTACTTTTGTCAAATGCTAGGAAATGTACTATACGAGAAAAATGCAGATTCAAACAAAACAGAAAAGGAACTCTTCGATTTTAGAGGGACGGACTCTTGCTACTAGGAAGGAGTCAGAAAAACCCTGCGAAAAGTCAACATACTGAAGTTAACAGTATGAAATAATAAAAGAATCAACCAATTTTACTTGTGTAACGTTCACAGATGAACCAATAATAAATAAAAGATACATTTTCAGAGAATATAAAAATAAAAAAAATAAATCAGTTTACTTGTACAAGGTCTTTAAAAATCCGCTGACGCTGGATTTGTTTCCTCTAAAATTGGTAGTAGTGGAACATCTTACAAGCAGTATTATATAAGATCCTAATTCAGCAGCAGAGTTTAGACACTAACAGATAACTAAATCAAAAAACCCAAGGCGAGAAGTAGTCCAAAGTACAGTCTGAATGGCGGATCTGTTCAAAACGGCACTAAAAACTTTTCTGTCACAACCACACTGTCTGCTCCAATGGAGGAGTTACCTAAAAGTAACAACGAGACCAACTTTAGAATCGAAGCCGATAAAAATTCAGTTTTTTCCTGGTATTGTTACCAACACTACCTATGGATCGACTTGCTAAAACACAGATTTGGGAATACTTGTTCAGGCCAGCAACACTTCCAACCGATTACGAATACAATCGTCCAAGTCTTTGACATATCTACACCTATTTTAATTAACTACCCAACCTTAGCTGCAAACAATTATTCGACTCAAAACGAGTAAAAGGCGCTTGAACCGCGCGCTCACTACCAACCTGTTCTGGCGACAACTGGACCTTTCGGAATTGTAGCGACAACTAATACTGATTTTGCACACGATCTGCAATAACAAAAATGAAACCACAGATGTCCAATTTACCGATTTTGTACATATACACTGAATATAATAAAATCGTTGATATCCCGTCGTTGGCGATTCTGCTGAATTCTTCAACAAGCATTCATAATGTGATGAAAATTTTAGAGTAGATTAGAAAATTTAAAAGGTCATTCAATTCACAACAATATTCGGACACTGCCTGTCAAATGAAGGAATGGAAATATCAGGTGTAGAATTAAAAATGAAAACGTGACTATTATAACTCCACCTGGCCTTCTCTGATTTTATATCTGAACACCAAAAAATTTTCTGGAAATAATTCAGCATAAATCACACTACTGGATAGCCACCTTTCTATTAAGCCAAGCGCATCAAATTCATGGTCAGCTAAACACATGCTATTAAAGAGTTTATCAGTTTGGCTATTTAAATCCCGAACACAATTTATTACAGCTTATCAAAGCTGTAATAAATTGTTTTTCAACGCTGGACTCTAAATATTATCTGAATCTCTCATAAAAAGCTTCCTGCATTCTAACGAATACTTTCAACGCGTGTACGATATACTGGATAAGAACAATTTCGGGCCGAGTGATTCCCATCTGCTAATCGAAGATTCATATACATATATTTCATTGTATTGCATTGTGCAATTTTTTTCAGCATGATCATTTCCACATTTATAACAACACCAGTATTTAATACAATATTTAGCAACATGCCCAAAGCGACAACAGTTAGAGCACATAGCAATATTTACATATTCCTGAACATATACCTTCATAAATTCGAAGGTCAGAAGGCCATTTTTATTAACCGCTTGAATATGTGTGGATTAGTTTGTTTTATCCAGTTTTTTTTGTTTGCTGCGACATATTTGGTTGATATTACCCTTATTTTTGATTTCACATCTACGTCAATCTCATCAGTCAGGTCCCCATTTTCTGCAGTGAATTTATTCAGGAATTCCTCGGTTGCAAATATTCCATTGATTTTTAATATAGGTTCAGTACTTTTAATATTTTTTTATTTCAAAATTTTCATTTTCAAGATCTTGATTTAATTTTTCTCGTTGAGCTTCTTTTTGATATTCAGTTATATCTCCATTTGATTGTGTTACCTTTTTGGAGCTATTATTTGCCTTTTTGCTTTCATATCTAATAGAATTTGTGTGGAAATTTGTTGATCTCTAATTAGTTTTACTGTTTCCAGCCTGTTGACCATATTTCCTTCGTATTGTTCTCTTGTGTTACCATTAGTACAACTTTTTTCCTTAAAAATTTCGCAGTATGTCATTAGCAGTACCCTTAGCATTGGATATTTCAGTCCCTACCGATTTAATTTACATTGAACTTTTTAAGTGAATATTTTCTTACCCTAATTGCCCAATTCTGTGCCTAAGAAATTGTTTTTTTGGTAACAATGTCAACATTTTCCTTATATATGACGAGTTGTATACTATTTACTGATTAAAGTTTATTTTTTAGCTTTGACTCTGTATCAGCTTTCGTGGCTAATGGATTTACTTCATCTTTTGTTTGGTCTGTTGTCTCAATATAATGGCGTATTTTGCTTGGTACGTCCTACAGTAGGGGGACTAGAATCAGGTGTGGATCGTTTTTGTTCATTATTGTGTTTATTTTGTGAGGTAATTTCATTTCTTCTAGGTGGAGTCCTTGTGACATTGTGTTTGGCCATTGCCATCCATGTGGAATTTAATTTGTTGGCCGACTCTAGTCTTTTATCTTTGGAAATTCCGGATATTTGTTTATTTTATTACTTATCTTTCTGAGTATTTATTTGTACATTCCTAACGCCGATAACTGGTTTATTTCTTCTACTCACGTACATCGGATGGAAAAATGCCATTTTAATTAGTCATTATGTTCTGTTTATTGGGTCATCACTATTGCTATGCTTTATCATCAGTGTTTAGAATAACAACTGTTTACGCTATCTGTTTTTATAACAATGATAATAATCACAACTAAAATTAACTTCTTTGGGAGCCGACTTAAATATGTGGACACTAACCTGACGCATTCACATTTTTGAAATAAATGTTTTGAAAGTTTCTAAATATTAACCTTATCTTTCAATAATAAATTAGTCATTTTACATGCCCCAATTAGAAATAGTGTTTAAATATAATCATCACTAATAGATAATACAAAATCTCGTAAATATTTATAGCAAAACCAAAATATTAATATAATATGCAGAAAAACTTTTCTATTTCAATAATTATATGTGGTATGAAGCTTGACAAGCAGTGAAGGCTTGTTTTTGAGAGAATGCCACCTGAAATATTATCAAAGCTAAGCCTCCAACTTTTAATATAATGACAGCCTTTCTAGCTAGACTATTGAAAGGTAGAGCGAAGATATAGGTAAAATACATAATTTAATAAAAGTTTATAGTATAAGATTATAATTACTACTTAAAATAATGTTTAAAGTTTTCCTCATTGCTTTACGTTACTTTATTGTTTTAAACTTTACATTTCCTCCTGACTGCTAGTTATGGAATTTTATTATTACATATAATATTAGTGACATGACTGACATGCAAGTATTTTGCTAAATCCATAACATTTTTATAAGGCCCAATAGATCATTTTCACTATGATTGAATTTCAATGCATCATGACTTTTCTCATTTTTATGAATGGTATCTGATTAGATATGACATCTACCACTAAACTAATGTACAGCTTAAACCGGAATTCTGTCCGTTTATTTTTAATCTAATTATTGCACATTACCATGTATATAATGTTTTGTTTCGCACTACCAATAAAAATGAATTTAATGGAATTTTAGTATCAATCACACTGTTCATCTCCCTGTATATCCTGAACATTTCCCTCTCAATTTGTATTCAGTCTTTCTAAACATACAGCTGAAAAATTGTTAAATATTTCACAAAAGCTGCATTTTATTGGTTTGTTGTATATTTAATTATAAGTTCGGTATGTTGTGGCAGTTTTATTAAATGTGGATTTAAATGACTTCAATAGGGAAGTCATTTTAAATCCATCGCTTACAAATATTGTCATGCCTGTTGGGGAAACACCCCAACATATGTATTATCTTTCGTTTTTCACCATATAGTTTGGTGATAAAACCCTGTATGTACGTAGTACCCCATGTAAACAGCAAATTTGTGCATTTAAAGTATTGTATTTCAGATACTCCTTAGTCTGAATCTGGATTGTTGGTATAATAGATGCCGTTATATGCAACAAACCTTGGAAGCAAGTTGACACTCCGTCAAGAAAATCGTTATTAATCGTTCTCAATTTAATATATCCTTGCCTCCGTCAGGGTTGTGTAAACAACAATATATCAAAGAAAGAAAGAACATGCTTCCACCCTCTCCAATGCATCTGCCTCCGCGCATTTTCCCGCTTTATTTCTCCCTGCTGCGCCGCGCCGGTAGGAAAAATTAGATTTTAGTACCTGACGAACACTCACCCGTGAAACAACGGTCCGCGCCAGTGGGAAAGATTTTAGTGCTTTACAAACACTCACTCGTGAAACAACGGTCCAGTCACCGCTCTGTTTGGATTTCGCGCCAAGTACATCTTCTCAATCGTAGCTCTGGCTGACGCCATGATATTTAGTAGTTTTTCTCATTTGTTTGCACAGATATTTGGAGAATATCTCTGTACTCTCTGTTCTCTTTGTCTAAGCTTGGACAACGAACCCCTTTGGGCGTTTTAACGCATTCTCTAGAGACACGGATATTTGTAAGTAGGTAGACAAATCTATTCCTGAACTAAGATTCGAATCAAATGTTCGAAGTCTTACATTCCTGGTGAAGGTAAAGTTAATTGAGATAATCGAAGAAGACGGAAAGTACAAGGTATTTAGTGTGAACGGAAAGGCAGTCAGTTGAAATTTTGAATTAACAGAAAGCTCAATTTAATTTAGTAAAGAAAGAACTTCTTGTTAAATTTAAATAAGCAGTTTTGTTAAGTATTTAATAATAGTTTACCATATGTACAGTACCGATCTATTTAATTTTATATGCGAAAGGATGAATGCTTGAAAGTAGTTAGAAATCTTTGTATATATTTATCATATTTAATGCAAAGTAATTCTTGCATTATTAAAGTACATAATACCGAGAATACATGTTTCAATTCACTACCTACGTATAAGACCCCACCACCCTATTTAAATACCGTCCACTAATTAAAGTGGTTAATTTAGAAGTTAATTATCACCCCCTCCTTTGTGGTCATAAATGATTAAAGAAATAATTGTTTATTCCGACCAACGCCTAAGAGTGCTTCCACCATATGCTACGTCTAATTTGGCTAACTGTTTTATTACCTATAAAGGCCTTACTTTTCGGCTGCTAATTATTTGGGGGTGTCCGCAGAACTCAATATTGCATAGTAGAAGTAAGTCTCACTTCAAACGAAAATATCGTGGGTTTCAAAATTAAGTAGTTCTATTGAGTCCACTCGATATATAGAAAAAAAGAGCGGACCATAAGGTTGACTTGTAGATGACCCAATTCATATTAATCCCTTATACCTATCAGACAAATACTAAGAGCACATCTTACCAGTGCTAAGAGGTTCTATTCGAAATTCGTATTTAAAGAGTGTAAGATGCTGCTTTATTGTAAATGTGTGAGTATGTAGTACCAAGTAATCGGTTTACTGCCGGAATAGGTACGTACATACGTTGCATTTAGGTGGATAAGGATAACTGCCGCAACAAATACGTGCATCCTATTTGTGTAAGCAGGTTCGGTTTACTGCCGAACAGATATGTGCACTATGCATGTGTAGTCAGGCTCGGTTTACTCCGGGACAGATATGTGAACCCTGCTTGTGTGTAGACCAGTTCAATTTGCTGTCGAAACAGTGCGCCTTGTGTGGGTATCACAGGTTGGTCAGACACAGTTGGTAATTGATGATATGTGCTGCGTCAATTTTTATAATCGTCCTCAGCTGACGTTAACATACTAGCGTGTATAATGCGTGTAATAATGTTTGAACGGAGAATCTAAGCTGATTTTTGAGTATATTCAGAATGTGTTAATACATTTTTTTACCTTCTCAACCTGTAATAGACAGAAACATTTCAGTCCAGGTCCCAGGGTATAAATTAAGAGTCCAACTTATGAACTCTAAAGAAGCAAACTTAACTATAAAAGACTTTGCGCCTCTAAGTCAAGTATCCCTTGGTTTTCAAAAGTGTAAATCTAAAACTAAACATTCTAAATATGAAAGCATAATATTCAAAACCTTAAACAGTTAAATAAATTTTTCAATAAATTGAAATTAGTCTCTAAACTAGAACCGGTTATATATTCGAGTGGCGTAAAAAGCACATATTCACCAAAAGGAAAATACTACAATTAATTTGGTTTGGTTTGTTAAAATTTCGTTTATATTTAGAATGTTTATTACAATATTGAATTGATTCTGTTACGTAACAATTTTGCAATACTTTCTCCCTTTGTTAAACCACATAATAACAGATTTAACAAGATTATAGCTCTTGAGTCTACATTTTATACCTTGTTTCTTCAATTCAGTAAGAAACTTTGATAATATAAACGTATCTTGATTAATACCGAAAATGTGTAACGTTAATTAATTTAAAAAGAAACTCGTGCTTAAACTTGTCTGGAAGTTTCTCAAGTTTGTTTTGATCTTCCTCGATAATAAAGAAAGTTATAAACTCCTCTTCTCTGATAGAATACAATAGCTGAACATAGTGTATAGGATCTTTCTTGGCCACTCCGCTAGCAATTACGTAATTTTCTGTGATGATGTTTGACATGTCCATTTGGCAAACACGATGCTCTTCCATAACTAATTTTCCTTATGGGATACCAACGGCTTTTCAATATTTTGTAATTAGTTTCAAATCGAATTGCGCCATGTAATGTATGAATTGATATTTTATTAATTTAAGCAATATGTAAAAGAAGTTGGATGTTTAATTATTTAAAATGTTAGGTACTAAAACCTGTAGCCAGCGTATGCATTAATTCCATTTGCGGCTAAGTAGAACTATTACATTCGACAACTGGTGATTTATTGCACTTATATGGCGGATAAAAATAACACAAATATATAAAGTAGCATTAATAAGCAAAGTTATGTGTATAACAAAATATATGTAAATTCATGATAGCTACGATCAAGGTGATATAAAAAATTGGTTGTTCTCGCTATACTGTAACTGTCAGAAAATTACAGAATACTTGCCTGCTATTTAAAGTTAAATTTTATCCAGCCTTCTAATATTAAGAATTGTGTCCACCATTTTTGTTATTTGACTCTATTTTTTCATTCACCAATCTAACGTTATACCTACAGTTTGCGGATTCGTGTCGCTGTAGATTTCTATATTGAGTAAGTGACATCTATTCGGAAACGGGCTTATCTCATGTAGTGGGTAATTGGAAATGTAGTTCGCATATTTAATACCTACGTTTTATGCATTTAATTTAATACGGACTACTATATTTAGCGTATGTTAAGTGTTTCCTTAGTTTGTCGCCGCGTGTCCTATAGCGGTAGCCACATGATTTAAATTATTCAATGCGAACATCGAAAATCAGAATTTGTGGAACGTCTTAAATTTTGAAAGAAAGGTCTATCTTGAAATATTTTATTCATCTTGCATGTGTTTCACCAATTCTTTAATTTTTTGAATATATAATTAATGATTGTTTCTGACTTACTTAATCATATTCAGCTTAAGCAAGAAATTAGCATTTTTATAGTACACGTTCGGTTAACTTACAACTTCAATAATATTAATTTTTTTAATGACCGTTCGGTAAAAAATACCGATTTGATGGTGTATAATTCCGTCTCTCAGGGGTCAAATCCATGTAATTTGATAGAGGTTTAATCCAAATTTACAGGAACATAATTATTTCATCATTTAGCGGTCACATTGTTTTACGCATTTCCATTTAAATCGAAAGTATTGTTGGGGAAATTCTTGGATTCTATATATTCCTGTGAAGGTAGTAAATTGATTTTTCAGTAGAATTCCTTCGAATTTTCCCTCATAATATTGCTGGTTTAATATTTTGTTCTTTTCAGGCTTATTTCATTAATATTTCAGTTTATTTGTAACATCAAACATATAATTATTAGCACTTGCCCTGTCGCGTTTCAACAATGATATATCGACATTAATTTGCATTTATGAGGGGTTAACTCACATGTGTAAATTTACCTGTTTTTTTTCTTTATCTTTTATCTTAATTCATATCTCAATGCGAGATAGTATTACTTTTATGTTTAATTAATTGATGTGTAATTACGCACAATTATCGTGTATGTGCCAAGGGCCAAATACATATAGTAGAGGAAAAGAAATTACTTATTTTGAGTTATAAGACTCGTTTATAAAGAGGTTGTACCTCTATTTTTTTTATCAATCACTAAATTCAATTTATCTTTTATTTAAATTTGTCGAGAGCCACTGTTTGGAACGTAGTTCCATCATTTTCTTTTGAATTTTTAATTTCAGTCATAATGTCTTTTGAATTTCATGTCTTAAGTAAAGAAAAAGAATATCTTGAGTAACAGTAGCTATTTATACCTTTGCTTAACCGTAGTTATTTATAAGTTTTGCTCAACTTAAAATTGTAACTTGAGTTTTTGATTATACCTGCTTTAACCAGTAAATTTTCAAATTCTTGATTACTTCCTCCTGTGAAGTCGTTTAACTGAGGTCCACAGAATATTTCCTTGAATAATTTCATAATTACCGATATACATTGGTATAAAATTAGGTTATTTTCTCTTCCATGTACACAAAATTCCCGAGTTGACTGGGAAAAAGCATCACCTGTTCGTCCACGTCGCTATAGTAAACTGATAGAGGGAGCAGATACTCGGCCAACCTTTAAGTCCTAGATCGCCTCAAGTCAATTGAACTTGGGAATAGGCATAAGCATGTTCCAGTAGAAGTCCCAATACGGTTGCATGGTTACGGGATAGTTGGACAAGCTAAGTATTAGCCAATATGAAGAAATATACATTTGTCAAGACCACTGTAATCATCTTACTTATTCATTAATTTTTTTCTCATTTACATTAGTTTTAATTCTCATTGCTAGTCAATTTATTTAAAAGAAAAAACTGTATTTCAAACAATTTCATAAATTATTTTACATCCGATTATATAGATTTAAATTTTTTTAAATCTCATCACTCATACTTGTAAATTACTTATTAAATTAATACATTATTGTTTTAAAAGATACTTTGTTTACTTTATTGCAGGATCGAGTTCTGTAAGACGTGAATTATAAGTGCAATATTTTAATATTCTTATCTTTATAATTATTGCTATCTAAGTATTAATTTTCTGTTCGCATTGTCTCTAAGAAATCTGGCGCGAACAATATTAAAAAACATAATTAATGAAAGAGACAACTAACACCCTCAGAGAAAAAGATTCTCATATTTAATTTAACTAAATAAATTAGCTTTCGCTGAATTTATCCTTACAAATTAGCGACTGAGCTAGTATTTCATTATAAGTGACGCCCAACTGTTCAATTCATTACAAGATATTTGTTTAATTCCAAATTAAAGGCACTCATGATAATGATATCATAATGTACTCGTCACACTGCACGGTATAACACTACATCTCTCATTAATTACAGTAAAGTCGAGTCCTTTATATTTTCGTGTCATTGTAGTGGTTTCACTATTTGTTTTGACAAAATCTTTGTCCTCCGGAAAGAGTGAAGGGAGTCATGGTGTGTTTGCTTCAAATAAACGTTAATATTTGGTATTTAGTTCGTTTCAGGAGCATCTTTTCAAAACAAAATTGGAATACAAATTTAATTTCTAGAACAATATACCTTAATGTTAGCATAGTCTCATCTTAATTTAAAACAGGTCTAACAATTTTTCTATTATTGTCGGTCTCACAAGCGTTTTAACATATTGTAAGTATGAAATTGCTAGGTTATGTTACGTCCGAGAGGACTCGGGAATTGAGAACGAAGCATGATAATGTTTCGGTTATTTTAGTAAGTGATTATTTAATTTATATTTTTATTCACTTTACTTGTTTTATAGCTGGTAGTTGTTAGTAATTGTCGATTGCATATCTTACTTATTGCCTAACCGGTAATTTATTCTGGGTACCGCAATAGGTAAACGGTTTGCATATTTACTGCCACGCGATTAGTCACATAAAAAAATCTGATCATTTGCGGTATGCGACATCTAGCGGCAGAATAGATTTCTGCAATATCTTACTGCCCTTTTCCGACTGAATTAAGTTCAAACACACTAACATCACCAGTAATTTGTATGAAGGGTCGTTAGTTTTTATATGTGGTTCAGCTCTCTCACGGTTGTATTCAATCGAGAATGCAAAATTTTTTAAAGTCTTTTTCTTGAGTTTGGGCAAGTCTTGGGTTAGTTTGGGTCAGTTTTGTTTGGCTGCGTTCCCGGAGCGAGCGAAACGAGTGGAGGGCCGTGGGTGAAGTAAAATATTAGTGGAATGATACAAATTGACTAAACATCTACCACGTCTTTTTCACAAAATTAGTTCTCCATGATACTAGATCATTATTTTTAACACTTACATCAATTTTAAAAATATATTTGGTTGGTAACTGCATTCTTGATTTTAATATTTTCAATTTTTATATCGCAATAACTAGGGTTATGACTTACGACTGTTTATAATCAGCTGGAACAACTAAACCAGCGGAAGCTGTTAATTGGTATAACAGAGACGCTATTTCATATTGAAGCTAGCTAAAATATTCCTTTAGCTTTAACTGAATAGTAAGTTTTTCGTTGTTTTAACTGTTAATACCAATATAACTAATTCTGAAAAAAAAATTAAGTAAATATGAAGATCATTTGTAGGTGATTTGTGTCGATATAAAAATGGCAAAGATTTTCCTTAGACAATAAAGTCGATATAAAATATTCTTGTTTTTCGGTTTTTGGGTTCAATAGAGGTATGGATCAGCACTTGGTTAACAGAAATTGACATTTCAGAAACGTCATATTTTAAGAAAAACAAATCGCAATCAACCAAACTGGGAGGCAAAATATTTAATGATCCTTAGATAAGGTAGCTTATTAAAAATTGACAATTTACCGCTTCAATGTACGAGATTGAATAAACGATTCGTGTTTATTTGTTCAAGTAGTACCACAAAATACCCATAAATAGACGATGCCGCCGCGCGGACACAATATATGCGAAGCTCCTCCCTCATCCACATGTGCGAAGTGGAAGGAGACACAATTATTTATAATACTAGCGCATATTATTCAAAATCAGATCTGGCCATTCTACGCTAAACGTATGTTTATGTCGCCGTCAATAATTTTCATATTGTTGATGCGGTATAAGATTCCATTCCCCTACTATCGCGATAAAACTTCGGCCAACGAACATCAAACATTCCGACAAAGCTTTCGTATCTGTTTATGGGTAATTTGTGGTAGCACAAAATTTTAATATTATCGGCTGTAGTATGTGTAACACGATTAGTTAATAGCTTAACAACCGGTGCATATACCTGATTCACTCAACCGTTTGGTTCGTAGAGTTGACAGTTGGGCGATGGCGCCAATAAATTTTCTATTATGAATTTGTCAATGATTTTTAGGTATTGAAATAAGGGTAGTAAAATTGACATAAATACCCTATATAAGAATATCGAGAAACATAGAGGAAGTTGCATACACTGACTTCCTTGACTCCAGCATATATTTTGATAGATCTCAATTAAGCTATTTAATTAAATTGAAGGAAAATAGTTAGCTACCAAACTTAATTGATACTATGGTATTAATCATTAGATTATTAAGTCTTAATTTTAGGTTCTAAATTATTAATACTACCTAGTGCCTATTTTAAATCCCATTTAAAACAAAATAAAATCTGAGTTTTTAAAGTTCTGCCTAGCTACAGTTAAAAATCACCTTAAAAAAGATTACTCTATTAGATAAAAAATCTATTATAAATTACTCCCATCGCAGGCTTAGTATCAGTGGACAAATAAACAGTTAAAACAAAATCAAATAACTTAACATGTTAAGAGAAAACTGAGCAATGAGGATCTGCAGGGGAAATCGAAGTGAGTTCAATTCGGTAACCTGCTTATGGACAAGAACCTAAAGTGGTAGTTAGGTAAGACTTGCCACTACCACAACGCTTACTGTAATCGTTTTGGTTTTCTTTCTCGAACAATGTTAGGCTCTCCGAATAGGTCTTCTACCTCTCTGTTTGTACGAGTTCTGTATCTTCCCGTTGTTGCATCTACGGTTGGACCATATATTTTCCTGAGTACTCTCCGCTCAAAGACTCTGAGGCGTTCTTCATTTGCCACGGTCAGCGTCCACGTTTCACGTCCGTACATCACAACTGGTCTAATTATTGTTTTGTATATGTTTATTTTTGTACGCCTTGATGATTGCTTTGATTTTAATAGATCATGAGTTGCATAAAGGCATTTGTTTCCGGCTTATACAGTTAACTTCTTCTGTCCCATCAGTGTTGTTCCAAGATATTTGAATTTTTTGACCCGCTCGAAGTTGTAGTCATTCATTGTAATGTTCTGACCTACTCTGTCTCTGATCCGGTTATTTCTGGTGGAGTACTTATATTTTGTTTCTTCTTCATTAATCTTGAGCCCCATATTTCTAGCATGTTCTTCGAAGTTGCCGAATATATTTTTGACATTTAGTCTGCTGTTTTCAATGATATCCACGTCATCCGCAAAAGTCAGGGTGAGGTCAGGGCCATTATTTTTAAAGACCTTCGCTGGAGGGCAGCTTTTAGCCTTTCTGATGGCATGTTTCAGAGCAACATTAAAAAGCAGCGGTGATAGTGCATTACCTGTTTAAGGTCGTTGTTTATATCAAACATATACGAGAAGTGTCCAACTCTAACTTTGCTTTTTGCGCCGCGTGTCATTCTTATGAGTTTTTTCTGGAAGCCCAGTTCTTCCATCGCTTGCTACAATTTTACTCTCCGGACCGTGACATAGGCTTGCCTGCAATCGATAAATAGTTGATGGAGGTCTACTCCGTGGTGGAGCGGCCCGCCCTGAAACGACACTAGTATTCTCCTACGATTTCTTCCGCGTATGGCTTGAGTCTCCCTAGGAGTACATTGGCCAATATCTTGTACGGTGTGTTTAATAACGCGATACATCTGTACTTGCTGCATTTTATTTTGTCTCCTTTTTTGTGTAAGGGGACGATGACTCCTTCCTTCCATTCATTTGGTATTTCCTCTGCGGTCCATATGGCTTGTAGCAGTTGGTGAAATTTTTGGTATGGGGTCCATCCACACCTCAAGCATTCTACGGGGATATTATCGCTTCCTGGTGCTTTGTTATTTTTGAGTTTTAAGGTGGCTTATTGGACTTCTTCGTAGGTGGCCAAGACATCTAGTATTTCAGCTGTCTGCACGGTAGGTGTGTAGGCGCTGTTGTCGTTGTCGGAATTAAGAAGTTGTTGGAAGTGATTTTTCCAGGTCTTCATGACTTCTCGGTGGTCGGTTATGAGTTTCATAATTCATTCATATTCATGTGTAGTATGCTCTTGTATTTTTGTTTTGTCTGTGTTGCTCTATTTCTTCTAGTTGCCTAGTTTCTCGTTTTTTCCTCCGTATTAAATTCCTGGTTATTATACACTTCTGTTGTTCTGTCAGTTGGGTTCTGTAGCATTCTTGTCCTGGCGTTATGTCTCTCGTCGATCGCTTTAGAGCAATCATCGTCGAACCATTGTTTCCGTCGTCGTTTTGGTTGGACTCCTAGTATCATTTCTGCTTTCTTTAAGGTTGCTCCACCTGCCCTCTTCCGTGTTCTCACTTAATTCCTCGCATCTGATCCTGTTAGCTAGTGCCAGTTCATACTGTGCTTTCGTTGTTTCGTTTTTTAGTTTTTCTGTATTCCACTGCTGATTTGTGGGATTTGTTTTGTTGCTGAGCGTCGAGTTTATAGGTATTATTTTTGCTCTCACCAGAAAGTGGTCAGAGTCCGCGTCTGTACCCCTCAAACTTCGCACATCTAAGCAGTTGCTAGCATGTCTTGTATCTATGAGTATATGGTCAATTTGGTTCCGTGTTTTGCCGTCATTCATTAGATATCCATGTCTGCTTGTGTATGTTTTTGTGTTCGTACATAGTCGATTTGATGCGTAAATTATGTGTGGTTGCGAAGTCTATAAATCGAGTGCCGTTATTATTGCTTTCGTCATGGAGGCTATGGTTTCCGGTTGAAGGCTTGTAAGCATCTTTTTTCACAATTTTTGCGTTGAAGTCTCCGAGATTTAGTTGCATGTCCTGCCTGGGGAGAGAGTCTATAAAGTGTTCTAGTTGTTCGTAGAATAGATCATTTTCTTCCTTGTTTTTTCATCAGTTGGTGCACGCGCAGACACTAAAGAGTAGTTGTATCACTTCCTTCTAAGTCTTAACCAGCAGAGTCGTTCATTGATTGGATGGAACTCTCTTACCGAATGTATTAGCTTTTCTTTTACAACAAAACCGGTTCCAAATATGCCTTTCTTGGTTATCACCGCTGTAGAAAATCGTGGAGTTGCCGATTTTTACATGGTTTTTGCCCGGCCATCTGATTTCCTGGATTGCCGTAATGTCCATTCCGACTGACTCTAGAACTTTGATCGTTTGATCTGATGCTGCGGGGCGGTACCAACTATGAACATTCCATGTACCAGCTTACTCATAGTTTTCGTAGCATTGGGTTTTTTTACGAGATAGTAGTGCAAATTCTATGCTCAGCCCTCCTTCTTTGTCCGGGCTTGGAACCGGCAGTGGTACCCATGGATTCTCACCCATGATCCCCCAGGAAGTCGGTATTAATTAATCAAATAATGTTAAGCACCGGCAATTG
The DNA here is from genome assembly GCA_016904865.1 of Pissodes strobi. Classification (NCBI taxonomy): domain Eukaryota; kingdom Metazoa; phylum Arthropoda; class Insecta; order Coleoptera; family Curculionidae; genus Pissodes; species Pissodes strobi. Next base: position 16,541 of record MU192152.1, read on the forward strand.
ATACGATAAAAGATAACTAACGATTAAAAATCATTTAACGGTAAGGGCGATAAGAATGAATTAAGTAATTAATAGTATAGACGTAGCATTGACGTAAATACACGCAATACAACAAATAAATCCAAAAATCATAGTTGTATTAGCAAAGCATTTGCTTATCAAGATAATATAATATACTGCAGTAAAGATAGTAGCTATTAGTTAGTCAGATAACGCTAAAGAAGCAATAAAAATAATATACCATAATTATTTACCGGTATTTTTAAAAAGGATAAGGTAAGATATAATAGGTTAAGTTAGCAATTATAAGGTATACTTGTATGTCATTCTCATACAGTCCCCAGAAGTGAAATCCACTCGTAGTGGTTGATGACTATTAACTCATGTAGCTACTTGGCTGGTACCAATTACAGCTCTACCTCTTCCTGGAATTTTCAAATCATGTTATGTGCGTCGTCATCATCTCTTGAAAATGATCTCAAATAGGCAGGAATAACCCTAGAGAAACTCTCCAGGCTAGCTAAAGACCAGGTGGAAGTAGAACCTCAGTAGAATTATAAATAATTTTAATTACCTGATATAGAAACACAAAGATATAAATTACCTTTTAAAATGGTAACCCTACCCTACTTTACATAAAGTACATTTACGGGACGATAATACGAGAAAATATTAATGGCAGAATGCTTGCCATTTGATATCATGTTAAATTAACACGAATAGTCGACCAAAATAGTGGTAAAAATTACAACTATAATATCTCTACTTCGAAACATTTATTTTCCTCTATCTACGCGTGCATCGCTCGGAAGAGAAGATACCTGTTGGGTGCATTCTAATATTCGGAAGTATGAAATAGTTAATGTTTTAATTTTATGATATAAATTTTAAGCTCAGAATATGCATATTAGCTTCTAATGTAACGTAAATAGAATATCAACAACATTGGTGAAAGGGAAGAAATTATGTTTCTGGGTTTGGTAGCATTTACAATCCTACATATGAGTACAATAATTCATTTCCTCCATAACCACTTAGATCGATTTCCAGAAAACCTAGGTGATTTTAGGGAAACATAGAGGTAAATATTTCCAGCAGTCCATTAAAACTATGGAAGATCGATGTTAAGGAAAATATGAACTGGAATTTCTAGCGAGCCTGACATCGTAAAATCTATGTTAGAAAGTCGTATAAAGCAAAGTTTCTAACTGATAAAAGTGATTAACGTATATTTATCTACATTGCAAAATAAATAGCTTGTTTAAAATTTTTTGTGTCTTATAAGTTAAAAAATATGAGGAACTTATTTTAAAATAGGCCAATATAGTGGATCTGTTTTTTTTTTATTTTTGTGTCTCGGTCTTCCTGAAACTTTTTGTTTGCCTTTTTTTAACCAGTTAACCGCCTTGATGCATTAATTCTTGAATCATATTTCTAAAATTATTTTTTATGACCTATAGATAATTGTAACTTTAGATCAAGTAGGATAATAAGGAGTATTTTACAATCACCTAAAAAGTCTAGTTATAATTCCAGTTAAAATGATATTTCGTAATAATGCATTATATAATATTTTAAATTTGGTTTACTTTAATTCTCTATGTTAAATACGAGTTAAGATCAAGCTGATGAAGTAAATACAAAATACATCTTAGGATTTGACAATAAGTAGAACGCAGACCTCGTTAAAATCGCAAAGCATTCTGTAGCAACTTATATTAAGCGTTATTCCTCGTTTCTATAGCCTACGCGAATATTTCCGAGAATAGTTTAATGCAATTAGAGTCGCTGGAAGCATTAATATAGAATTATACTGAATATCTTAAGGATATTTGCAATCCTAGCAAGCATCCGCAATTATTACATTCTTCCGAAATCAATATTCTTCTTGCTTTACTTTCGGAGGGCGAACAGGCTCTAATTATTTTTCAGTCCTATCAAGAGGTCTTACCGATTATTTAGTAGCATATTTACATTTGGATTTAGAGAAAATCCCCAAATAAATTTAGAATTTCTGTTGGGGCTCACGAATTTATGTTACCGGTCTGCTGTAAAAATACCTTTTACGTTACCGGTCTGGTTTTATTGTTAAATCCCTTTTATTTACGCCAAAAATTACTAATACCGCTTTTCCTATTTGGCTCGCTTTTTATTGCTGTCTTAAAGTATGTTTCATATAAGTGACCCGTGCCCGTCATAGTATGAAAGCTTATGAGCAGGTTTATTCTTCTAAAGATATCTGAGATTGTATTGCATTTTTACTTCTGACTTACCGATTATGTTCGGTTGAAGATGGATAGATAGATAAGTCTTGGTATGGAGCAATGTTTAAAATCAAAGTTGTGACACAATGTTAGATGGCAAAAGATGATCACTTCTATTTTCCTATATATATCCTACTTCAGAGTTCATTTATGTCTCAGTGTACACGTATTTAGATTTCACATACAAAAGGTTCCATATATAAAAGGAAATGTATAATTTTCAATCATTAAATTCATAATTTGATAAAATATTTAAATTTGCAAGATCTCAATGTGATCTAAAATCTGTGAAATCTCTATCAGGCTGATAATTTCTCAAAATCTAAATTCCTGAAAATTAGGCCTAGGCGGATTCATACGTTTCAACACAGTGGATGTGTTGAAACATATGAAACCGCTAACGCCTAATCGCTAGCAATAAAATAAAACATAGACATTTACCATTTAAAAAAATAATATATAATAATAATTCCACCTTATACACCTTTATCTAAAAGCTTAAATGACCTAGTTATTGAGTTCGCTAGACAATAAGTTATGATTTAATAAGAAGAACACTAATTAGCATTTCTAATACTTATCGCGCTATTATTTACTTTTATCTGAGTCTCCCCCAAGCTTAAATTCAATCTGGTAAGATAAATTCTACATTCCCTGATCATTGAAAGAGAGATTGACTGGCACTAGCACTGAGTTTTAATAGTTCATAAAAATATCAAGGATATACATCATACACATATGTTGTCTCTATCCAAAGCTTTTTTACAACACTAGCTACCACTTTTGACTCAATACAGGTCGATCACCCCAATTCAGAAATAATCGTTCTGGGAGACTTCAATACCCACAACACCAACTGGCTCAAACATCACAACAAGACCGACAACGAAAGTAGAGGAGCTGAAGCATTTCCCATTAGCTACCAGCTTACTCAACTTGTAGACGAACCAACTCGAATCTCAGAGAGGTGCGAATTCGCCGCCTTCTTGAATCTTTTTCTAACCACCAACTACAGCCAAGGAAAAGTCAAATATGCTCGCCAAAACGTTTTCATCGCACTCAATCTTAGACGTCCCCCAAGGCAAGGCTCTTCCCACCATATCGAACATCAACACTATCATGACAGAAGTCACGTTTCATCACTTTATATTTCTAAAATCCTTAAAGAACTAGATACACAAAAGGCATCAGGACCGGACGGAATACCTACCATCGTGTAAAAGAACTGCGCCAACGAACTAACACCCGTTTTTTCCAAGCTTTTTTCTCTGTCTTTCGGAAAAGTGACTTACCCATATTCTTGGAAAGTCGCTCGAGTGCAACCTGTTCCAAAAAAAGGCAAGAAAACCACGCCCTCAAACTATCGCTCAATTGCCTTGCTTCCAATAATATCCAAAGTCTTGGAATATGTAGTCAATCATCAACTACTCAAGTACCTCGAGAGCAACAGGATAATCAGCGATAACACTAGTTTACTGTTATGTATCTAGTTATCTGTTGCCAGGAAAATTCTAACTGTTGTTGGCTATACACGACATGCTGAATTCAAATATATAAGTGGAATTTATCGATTAGCTCTAGTTTTTAAGTTTCAGATCTTTACTATTCGAAAAATTGATAAATTTATTAAGAAAAATTTTATTAAAAAATTACACATATACATCAATCATTTAACATAAATTAAACATTTATTCCTAAAAAAACTTTCCTTTATACAACTTTTTCTTGAAGTACTCATATTGCAGAAACTTTAGAAATTAATGTTAACAAAATGAAACAGGTACGTTATTAACAAATAAAAACACTTAAATGAAGAAAATTAAGAATAAACTCATTTGAGCTGCACAAAAGATTTTGAGGTTAGATCCGAAAATAATACATGACGAGTAAACAAAAACGATCATAAAGTTCGCGGCAACAGACGAAAATTAAAATTTTGTAAACTAGTGTAATCAATACGGCTTTCGCCAAGAGAGGTCGACAGGAGGTATATTGGTATGTCACTCATATTGTCACGAATTGGTTTTTTATCAGTGACGCCACGCCTTACTTAGCGTGCAGGAGAATTGCTCAGATTCGGAACCGCTCTACGTCAGGTGAGAAGAGATGATAAAGGAGACACGTTGATAAAAACAATAACAAGTTTATTTACAAACAAACTTAACAACGGTTAGACTGTACGTGAGAAATAATAAATGCGTGTTTTGTTTATAGATGAATTAAGAGCCTACACTATACCCAATTAAATACTAAATGCATGTCTTCTCGAGGGAGGCTTAGTTTAAAGTGTTTCTAGGCCCTTGTTCACTGTTTTATTAATAAAGTCTATGCGAGCTGGGTTGTCTTTTATGTATATATTTGTGTTAATATTTATATGGTAAGTCTTTTAGCGTCTCTCATTGACGGAATAATTTAATTTAAGTTTGACACAGATTTCTAAGACACTTGCACTACTTTTAAATCCCCTTACTGGAAATTTTGATAGTTTACTCGTCGATTCGACTCTCACTACTTTTTAGAATCCCCCGGGTGCCGTGTACCTATGTACATGTACAGGGTGTCCGGTTATAAATGTAACCTCCCTTTAACTTTTTTATTTACCCTCGTATAAAAAAATGTTAAGTACAAAAGTTGTAAGGATCTTCATATAGTTTTCTGCGGTGTTACTAGAAAAACAATTGAACATCGAAATTCTACTGTGCAAATTAAATTAATGTTTTTTTAAATGGGACACCCTGTATATTCTTCCGGATATCGATAGAGCTCTTTAAGACGAGTTCAGTAATATAAAGTTTGTTGGGTCTAGCTATAACAGTTACCACGTAAATTGAAAGAATGTCCGGTATCTGATTATTACTGAACCCCTCTCCTAAATTCTTTATTTGGTGAGCTAGAAAAAAATGTTCTATACAAAAGTTGTAGGTTCCTTCAGAAACTTTTCTGCGGTGTTACTAGAAAAACAATTGAACATCAGAAAAGCTTCTGAAGAGCTCACCAAATAAATAATTTAGGAGAGGGGTTCGGTAATAATCAGATACCCGACATTCTTGCAATTTACGTGGTAACTATTATAGCTAGACCCAACAAACCTTATATTACTGAACTCGTTTTAAAGAGCTCTATAGATATACAGAAGAATATACAGGGTGTCCCATTAAAAAAAACAACATTAATTTAATCTTTACAGTAGAATTTCGATGTTCAATTGTTTTTCTAGTAACACCCCAGAAAACTGTATGAAAATCCTTACAACTTTTGTATTTAACATTCTTTTATACGAGGGTAAGTAAAAAAGTTAAAGGGGGGTTACATTTATAACCGGACACCCTGTACATCTAGGTTAGGTGAGATGCTGATCACCCTGTACCTATGCACAGGTGCTCACAGATATTGAGGCTGCGGGATAGAACAACTAGAAGAGTACGCACCTGTGTGCATGCACCCAGCTAGTTGAGCGAAGTTGAAAATTACCCGAAAGCCTGATGATTTTGGCGTTTAATTGCGTATTTATATTCTACAAAATGCTGATGACTGCAACGCTAAGGATTAAAATCGCTCCCGTCGAACTATCTAGTTGTTTATAATAATTAACTGTGAATGCTTATATAACATTTTTCAAGTTCAAGTTCAAACTTAGGACAGGGTGATAATTACTTAGTAGGTTTATGCATTTTAGTAGCCCACACAATATGGAGTAGGGCAATTGAGAACTACGGAGAGTATCGAGCGATTGCGTTGGATATTTCAAAGGCATTCGACAAAATTTGGCATGACGGACTGCTCAACAAACTGACATCCTTCGGACTGCCATGCCAGCCTCTCTCTGCAGCTGGCTTGCCAGTTTCCTTAAGAACCGATCTCTGCACGTTGCAGTTGATGGAAAGATCTCAGGCACATTCACCATTAATGCGGGCGTCCCTCAGGGCGCAATACTTTCACCAACTCTGTTCCTCATGTATATTAATCATCTGCTGGAAACAAATAACCCTGTTTACAGTTTTGCAGACGACAGTACGCTTGTCTCCCAATTTAGATCAGAAAAAATTTTACCAACGAGTGAGACTTATCACCGTAGACAGGAGCAGATTACAGCAATTAACCACGACCTGAAGAAATATCAAACTTGGTCCAGTTCAATGCAGCAATGACCAAAGTAACCACTATTACCATGAGGGCCAATACGCCGGACCCTGACATCATTATGGCAGGATCGACCATTCCTTCATCCTCGTCAATCGGACTGCTGGGTGTCTCAGTCAACAGCAATATGTCCTGGCATGACCACGTTGCTAACATCGCAAAATCGGCCTATTTGCTATCGCTATTTTGCAACATAAAAAACTGTATAACCCGCAGCAGTTGCTCTTGCTCTACAAAGCAAAAATAAGAACGTGCTTAGAATATTGCTCACACATCTAGGGTGTCGCACCAAAGCACACCCCCAAAGCTGCAGGATTCCATTCAGAAGAGAGATGTGCGTCTTGTCGGCGACCCGCAGTTGACCCGGATTCTGGATAGTCTGGAACACCGCAGACATGTGACCAAGATGTCTCTGTTTTACAGATACTTTCACGGCAGATGTTCCCTGGATATAGCCCGCCTTATCCTGGCAACGTCTGTTAGACAGTCACGCCAGTCGGCAAGAGTGCACCAGTTCGTCGTACCACTGGAAACACCTAGAACGTCGCTCTGCAAGAACTCCTTTGTCTGGCACACTGCATCATTGTGGAACTCACTCCCAGGATATCTGGTTCCCCCTAATTACAACCTACAATTATTCAAGAACCAATCAACATCTTCGCACACGCACTGCTCGTCGAGCGCCATAGGATCTCCCTTTAGTGTGCCAATACCATTAAAAAAATAAAAAAGGTATGTTTTGATAAATACAGGTACCCTAATCATTACGTATTACAGCTAAACTTACTCTCTAGATCTTAATATTAATCTGTAACCTGCAATCCAAGCCTTATTAGCTTTTAGCACACCTCCCCTCACGACAGGTGACAAATCTCAAGCAGACTTTCTTATTTCAACATGTGGTATTTTTTCGATCCTGAGTTGGAAAATGGTACCGCTTCCACGACGAAATTACTTTTTCTTGACTACTTATTTATTTTCCACGAGCCTGTGGTACTCGGAGACACTTTTCAAGAGTTAGTCAATACTGATTAACCATTTCGGCAGCGTAACTTTCGTGATAGAGAAATTTTTACTACTTTTTCGGACTTCACATATTTTTGAGCAGCATAACGAGTGCCCGAACGTGAAGATTTTTATCTGACTAACTTTTCGGAGTTCCCATATTTTTGGGCAACGTAACGTGCTCAAGCAGCGCGTGAAGAATCTCCTTTGACTAACTCTTTCCCAAAGATTTTTATCTTTTTATACCATTTTTCAAAGCTTGGTTTTTGTATTTTCTTCTTGAAAATCTGGAATCAACATGTGCCCAGCTATTAAAATGTTTTTACTCAGCACACTTAAAATTCTTATGTCGCCAAAAATTTTAATGCTGCAATTAACACTTTAACAAGCTTTGTAAATTCCAAACTAGGTTTTAGTACCGCAGCTTTTCCAAATTAGGATAATTAAAATTGGGTTTTTCAGTTAACATGGTGAGTGCAAAGTGTTGGGGGATCTGTTTTTGTAGCGCGCAACTAGAGGGTGATAACCCTAGTAGTTAGTTCATCTAAATACGCGTTATAATGCAGTCGAAAAAAAAAATAAAATAAAAGTTATCTGCAGTTCGGGTCGCATATTTACACATCCTCACATACGATGGCACCAGGGTGCTGAAAACTGTGAGCCTTTGTAAACAATAATTACGCTACAAAAGCTCACTGATTTCTGCACCTACGTAACTGGCTATCATAGGCACCAGGGTGCTGAAATCGGTTAGGTTTGGTAAGCGTACAAAAGCTCATTTGGGCACCTGGAATACGCTGTTATATAATATTTCGCTTTTCGCATGGCCCTCCGCTCGCTTAACACTTGAATTGCAATTTAATTTTTAAAACTAAATTATTATTTCATTTAAATGTTCTTTCTTGGTGAACTAGTACAAACTGGACAAGAATTAAGAAATAATTTGTTATAATAATTTAACCACAATCAGTTACTAACTCCGGTTCATCACATAGTATCCTTCTGCATTCTTCTTTGATGATACATGTATCTTTTTCTAGAATAATTTATGCTTTGCACAATAAACCAGTATTGTGTTTTATTTTGTTTTACTCTATTTAATAAAGCATTTTTTTTCTATTTTTTATTATAAACTGGAAAAATACAATGGGAAAAATTACCATTAAGTTGAAAGGGGAAATTTATTTTTTGCAACTACGTTTCATCACCGATTTTGTAGGACTGGTTTGATCCAATATATGTTTGCTATCTTTGCGATCGTCTGCAATATTACATTTTTCCGTCGATATTCTTTTTGTTTTACGTATTCTTATCTAAGTATTAATCATGAAATGTCAAAAAGGGAGACGGCTATCTCGAGGTATTGTGAAAGTAGACGTATATAGTTCTTTGTTACTCTTATCTTAAGAGACGAAACCTACTGGAACTTTTAGTTAGTTAGGTTGAGGCAGGAGTAATAAATCGCCCGAGAGAATACATGCAACGCAATGAACAATGTTGATGTCCACGTTAGTCGACTTCGCGTTGATTTACGATCCTCCCTGATAAAATTTCATTTTAACAAGTTTCTGGTATGTTTTTGTGTTATCTGGTATTGTTTCGCATACTCGCAAACTTTGCAAGTTTACGGTGAATGTCTGGCAACATACCAGTTTGATCACGATTCTCAGTTATGTCATATAGAATGCCTTTCATAACATTTTTAATCAAATCTATTAAAAGTTATTTTGCAGCCTTAATACTGAACATTCCGGCTGAAATTACGCAATAATCCACTAGAAATATGCATTAACTATGTATGTAATTGAATTTCCTGACCGTTTGTTTTTAGAACTCTATGGGGTGCTTCAGGCTATTGTTAATTAAAGAGTTGTAGATCAAAACGCAGTTTTTGACAAAAATTCGACTTCTGACTTATAGGTAGATGCTCGATAGGTATGTGAACAATTGGCTAGAAAGTTTAACAAATTTTGGAAAAATAAGTTAATGAAAAATTTAACTTGGAAAGAAAGAAAATAAATGGAATTGAATCTCTCCTGAAAAAATGCTATGAGGAAAAATGGGATATGATGGGTGGGTTTGATATCATATCAATGAAAAAGAGAACGATGGTGAAGAAAATAAATGGGACTGTATAGTATGGAAGAAGATAATAGAATGATAATTTAGTAGAAATGCCAGTAGATATTACAAAACAATAAACGAATTTGGGTTGTGTGCGATTCTTTTTCAAATTGCGATAGTTTTTCAAATAGAGACTTAGTTTTTTTATTTTCTGAGACACACTGTATATTAAGCATTTCTATTGTCAATATACTCGTATTGTAAAATGCCAGATTTCCTTTTGCACCAAGTTAAGTTTGAAGGTTTAAGTAAGAGTTTTTCTTGCCTAAATGGCGGACCACGGTAAAATGGATGGTTGTTCCTTGTAGTCACGTAAGGATATATGTTATGGGACAAACTGGTGCAGCTCATTTTATTATTTACTATTACTCGCCTTAATGAGCAGAGATCAAAGTGTCAATCCAGAAGACACAATTGTAATTACCTCTACCGACCGGTGAATGCAGTGCTGGAAGTGAATTGCATTTACCTTCTACCGGAAAATTCAAAACTTGGTTGTTCGGATTAATTAAATTCAAATCAACTTAAGCAAATTAATTTCGAATTTATTTAAGTAATTTTGTCTTGGGATTTGCGAAGCTTAGGCTAAAACGAGTACCATTTTTCAGCTTTCGGGTATTTCTTGCTTGTGCTGTCGACAAGCCCGTGGCGCCTTGAAAATTAAACCGACTCTTACTCTTCGGCATTAAAGCTAGGGCCTATTTGCACGCTTTGAAGACGACTCGTTCTAGCTTACGCATCTGTACTTGCAAATTCACTCAATTTAAAATTTTTCTTATTTGATATTATTCACCTTTATACCGTCTCTTCTAAGCCGCGTTAAGATTTGGGCCAATTAGAAGAAAGGAGAAGAGTGTTTAAAATCCATTTTTTTTTAGAAACGTTTGGTACAAAATACGCTTTTTCAGGAGTTCGGAACAAAATATATTTTTTTAATAATACATACTTTTTAGAGGCGAAATATTTCCCAATATTTCAAAGTTTGTACCTGACCTAATCTTGGTCTTTATAGTTTCATGTGATTTTAAGCTCGGATGGAAATATACACATCGCGCTTATCCAATGTCTCAGAACTTCACAATATTAATATTCTTTTGATAGCAGCCTGACACTTTAGCGACTGAACTTCATCGAGTATTTCAATTTTGTTTCGAAAATATGCTTGTCAATAACGTTAAATTCACATTTACACTTGAATGTTCTCGTAGTTAATTTATTTTATAAAATGCTTACCTTGTATGGGTATGGTAGATCTTGATTGCAATGCATCTTTATACCGATTTCTTGGGGTAACGGACTCCATTGGCCAAAGTCGTAGAGGGTCTGTAACTTATTTTCTTAGAACTATTTTGGCTTTTAGGACCTATTTTTTATTTTACTATTCCAAACTGGCTTGAGTTATCTAATGATTCTAGAAGAAACAGTGTTGATGAGTGAGTGAGGGCTCTTAAAATGTAAAAAGTGTGAACAGAATCATGAAAATAAACTCGCGATATGTTACGTTAGAACAGTTAACCTTACCTTATCTTATAATGGTTACATCATGGCAAAGGATAATTGCCGACATCTACCATCACTAAATGCCGTTTTATTTTAGTTCCAAATTGATTATCTGTAATATCGCTTTCAATTTTACTAATTTCTTTGCGTGACCTCATGACTATCATAAGAATCGAATTATCATCTGTACTTGACATTTTTACGTTGCGCCTGTCGTAGAAGGCGGATTTTAGCACTATACTTCGACCCGCTATGTTATCGATCTATGACATATAATATTTGTTATTTAGACCGGTCGCTCTAGACTAAATTAAAGATTTCAGTACGTCATAGAGCATGCCTGTCGGTGTCCTAGTGCAACGTAATTGAATAGAGAAAAATCACAAAACGTGAGTGGGTTCCGATCTCGAATACCATTACTGCTCGTAAGACTGAGTTGTTGGTAGAAAGTAAAAAATTCTTTAGTAGCCCTGTCGTTTGTGCCTACCGCGAGTTACGCGGAGGTTTGTCATTTGTGTGACATGTAGCTTTAACCTCGCAAAGATTGTCTAGTTTATACGCTGATTGGGAGCTTCCGGTGGAATTTACACGTAGTTTTTTATCACCTCTATCAGTGACAATCGAGCAAAACCCAGCCATTGCGATTGATAATGAGGTGTCGTGATTGAGCAGTTTTATTTTTGTCGTCAAATCCGACGTTTCGCTTTCGGGTCCCCTTCATCAAATTAATTTTTTTAAACACGGACCTGGGTTTTTTATCTAATTTTTAAAAAGCATTTAGTCTCCCAAAACCAACGATGTATCACACTTGTCCGATAGTGGTAACAAATATTGTCATAAGTGAAATCGAGTCAGAAAAGATCACCCCATCGCTGCCCAACACATTATCTCTTATGGAAAAAATCTAGATTTGTTGATTTATTGATAAGTGCGATACATCGTTGGTTTTGGGAGACCAAAGGCTTTTTAAAAATTAGATAAAAAATCCAGGTCCGTATTTAAAAAAAATGAAGTTGATGAGAGGGGTCTAAAAGCGAAACGTCGGATTTAAAATTTGATACCGCCAGCTTGTAGAAAAGAAAAAGTGGCAAAAATAATGTGACATTTATTTAAATTTATCTCTTCAAACAAAGGTAGGAAAAAATAAAAATAAAATAGATGATTTTCGGTTTTTTACGGATATCTCCGGAAGTAGGCGGAAGTTTCTCGACGGCATGTCAATCATCCTTAAATTGGAAAACTTTGCCCCAATTTAACTGACCTCGTATCTGTTACGGCTTTCGAGATACGCATACAAAGAACATATTTGTAGCACCCTATATACTTGTTAATGGTATTCCTGCATTTCAATAACTTATCTGCATCAACTTTTTTGATTAACATTATTAAAAAAAAATAAAATAACGTTGTTTACTCTTGGAAAGTTACACGTATTGTTAATTTGTGATCGCTCTGTATAATATACGGTATTATTTTTTAGGCAGTTCTTAGTTTTAGAGGAAGCAAAAATTTTTATCAAGAATAACTTTTTTTCGTATCTTTCAATTTTTAGTCCATTTGTCCTCTTGTTAATGCCATCCGGGGACATACTGCATAAGGGGTTTCATTTAAAAAAATAAGATTTGTTTAAACCCGCATTTGTGGAACACCCTGTATACAACTGTGCTATGCCACAAAAAACTTTACATCATACCCTTTATTTTTTGTATATGACGTTTTTTTCTAAAACGTCAATTGAAAAAGTTACAGGGGGTTTCCATTTATAGTGAAACACCTGGTACATTTTACAAATTCTTCGAACTGAAAACTAGTAAATGCTTGAGTCCCAAGGATACCGGTAATAGTATTTGCGGCTTAAGACAAAGATGAAATAGAACTAAATATCCTCATGCATAAAACATCGGTAAGATCATGTTGGTTTGTACTAAGGTGTAGGTCTCGTTAGGTTGAACTTACCGCTCTTCGATTTCTATAGCACCTTGAATCTCGATTCGGTGAAAATTTAATTGCCTCTAAAATATACTTTATTTTTTATTTCCTTCATTTTTCCAATTTTTTTTAAGATGCTATGATTTTAGCTGCCATTCATATGTTTATTATAATTGGAATAGAATATGTATCAATTACAGTATTCCAATATTCAGAAAACTTGTTAGACGGATTTATAAGGTAATATATTACGTGAAATAACTGAAATGGATAAATATTTTAATAGAGTTAACTGATTTTATCTTAGTCTACTTTCTATGCTGTTCGATTTTATTTTTCTATATGTCATTCTATTTTACCTGAATCATCTCGATCCGGGTCTCTAACACACTTTAAATAAAAACATTTCCTGTCATACCCAAAATAGTGTATTATTCAAGTTGTTACTATTTCGAATTGGAAAATTTATGTCCTCTTTGTATCTTTATATTTTCATTCTATGAACTCTCTACGTAATGTATTTTTGTTCCAAAACAAGAGTAAAACAAAAGTTTTTGAATGGTAGCACTACAAAGATATTTGATATTTGTTACAGCGTCATTGCTGTATAGTTTACACAACACAAAAGGAACTAGGAAATATATTATACTTCTAACTTTTACCTGTCTGTTTTATGCTTAAGGATGGCAATTAATGACCTTTTGAGCAAACAGTTTGCGAGATTTCATTGTTGGAAACATATTGCTTTGACAAATAATGCAGCCAACTTTTTGGGAATCTGCGGCACAAATACATTTCTTACTTTTATCATAATTATCCTCAATCTCACGCATGTCTCAATTTGGAATGGCAATTGACTCCAAAAAAATAAATGTGCCTAGAAAATAGTTTCCCAATTAGTATTCAATTAAATTTCGAAAGGTTATCCTCGCCCTACTGGTACCACTTCCACTCTGAACTTCTTGATTTTTCATATTCAAACAACGGTGCGTGCTGAAGACCACACGACAGAAGTTAAAATTTAGACAAAGTGAGATTAATATTACCAAATACCAGTAATTTTTAGTTTTATATTTTTTTAACTTATTTCTAAAACTTCGATGTAAAATCAAATTGTTTCTCAAAATCTCCCATAGAATCTCAGAAATTGTTACTTGTGGCTTGAAAAATGTCCAAATTCTCCGATCCTGGTGCACTTTTCCGCATTCAAATCGTTTCAAATGAGATTTAAGGCAAATGAATCTACTTACTGTTCACAAAAACTATCGGCGATATGCCAAAAGTAAAATTTTACCTCGAATTCTGCCATAAAATTCAACAGAAACTGCCTCTAGTCACCAAAACATGTCCACATTTTCCAGCATCAAACATTGTCAATAAGATTAAAGTTTTGAATAAATGTTTGAATCTACAAATTTTAACCTAAACGTCATTGCAAAATATTGGAAAAACTTATTCCTTTCAAAGGAAAGCTATCTATTGACACTCCTAAAATTACCGGAA
>JAEQML010058047.1:0-31004 GCA_016904865.1 Pissodes strobi
CATTTAAGATCCCATTTTGAAGAACTGGCAAAGTAAATTCATAACATAATAGTTTAAGTAAAGTTTATTGTACACAATGCCAAATAAAAGTATTTTGAATACCAATTTGAATTTGAATCTTTCCTGTCGTCGAGCCGCATATTTATTATTATTATTTTTAATAAATAAAAAACTATTTATAATTTTGCTTTTCCTGACTACACCATTTTGACTTTTGAGGCCTTACTGATAAATTCAAAATGATTATTTCACAATGACATACCAGCTACCTATAAGAATGCATAGTTACCTCACAGGTAAAAAAAGATTTGAATACATTTTAAACTGCCTTTACTAAAAAAATCAAAATAAATATATGAAGCTTTACAACAATATACAGAGTGTTCCATAAGAAAAAATACATAAATTGAATCGAGTTTAAAACATATCAGGTAAAACCTTACAAGGTTCCTTTATATAATTATCCTCCGGAAAGAGAGAAGGAGACCACACGCGTGCTTGGCTTAATATAATTTTCTAATATATCAAATAAAGAAGATAATGTGGTAGTCTATTTATGGTGGATCACCCTGTACGATATCTAGAAAACGGCAAACTTGGCTTTATTGCTATTGTCATTTATAAATAACCCTTATGTAGCTAATGTCGTTATTCTATCTTCAGCCGAACAAAACATAGAGTACATTTTCACATACCGTGTAAAAAATGTACCTATTATTTTTTATTATTATTTCATTATTTTCAAACTTTTAACTAGAACGTCAATGTTATAAGAGATTCGATTAGCCACAAGTATGGAATATAGGCAACTAAAGCGTATTCCGTCAGGTGCGCAGAAGCAGGCCAGTAAAAATGTAAAAAAAAAACATTTTATATAGAAACAGAAAGTTTTAATTAATAACGATATGCCCATATCAGGGTTGTGATGTTGTCTGCTAAGTCATTATCAAATCTGTCAATATTTATAATTTTATTAATGATGCGCTTTGACTACTTCGTTTTTATTAATATGCATTCTAATTAAACGACGGTGAAGAAAAATAACGCCTTGTCCACTTTTTATTGGAAATGGGCCTATTTTATCATTTAAGTCCATCACTGATGATGTGAATTCTAAGACTTTAACTAGATAGACCTGAAAGATATGCGTAGAAAGTAATGCCATACACATTTTGTAACTCTCTTGCGAGTGAAAATTGTAGTAAAGTGCAGTTAAATGAAGAAACTAAAATTATCGTTTTGTATTGGTCTTGAAACATAATTCCACTAATTTGGAGTCTATGTAACATCATAGATGAATATATCTAACGCAAGCTATATTCATCTATGGTAACATGCTCAAAAATATTAATTAAAAAAAAACTTAAAAAAACGTGTTACCAAAATAGAAATTTTGAATAAAAAAGAGTTGAATAATAAATAAGTTCTGAAGAAACAAAGTTTGATTTGACGAAACATAAACTTTGGGAAATGTTACAGAACAAAAAACTTTTAACATACTTAAATCTGATTAGAAGACAAAAGGCAGTTGTTGATGATTTTACATAATATAAAAAAAACTTTAAACGATTTGTTTATCATATCATATTATTTGTGTTTTAATATATATAACTTTATGAACTAATTAAATTTCTATTTGATTAAAATGAGTATATGCATTAGCAATTTATTATCAAAATGAATAATCTTTTAAATTGGGATATTAACTGCATGATCTAATCGAGTTGGGGATTTTTTTGGTTTGTTGTTCTTTTATATAGGACTAAATTTCCTCTAAACATTTATGGTTGGCGTAAGAGCAAATTTTTAGAGATATATTGTTCTATCAGTTTTAAGGCAGTTAACTTTTTCATTTATTAATTCATGCTTTATTTAAAGCCTTATTATTTAGATATGCAGCTGGGGCAATAATTGATATTTTGGAAAATTTTCATGGGTTCTCTTATTTAATACTTGTGCTCTTTTATAACCATGAGAAATTTTGCGTTGTGTAATTTTTATGGAGGTTTACTCAATAGTTTAACTGCTAAAATTATCATGATTTATTTGATATTTTGTATTTCTATTGGTCTTACAGTTTTTTATTTGTAGCTTAAATTACTGTGATAATGATAACACAGTTGCAATAAAGAGGTTTTAAATTAGTTTTATAGTTATTTTCAAGAGAAAAATTCTGATGTAATTATTTCCTTTGCTTAATTTTAGTTTTTTACCGTTTATAATAAAAATTATAATTTGAATAAAGTTTTCGGTAGATGTATTTGTGACATAAAGTTTTTAATGAAAATTATATGGATTAAATATAACAATAAGATTTATTATTACATCAAATTTTTTGGCTGGTCTCTGGATTATACCATTTTTCACCTTTAAATTTAATTATATATTTTAAAAAGTTATACCAGTGAAATAACTGGAGCATTATGGAGATAAAAAATTATTTAAATGTTTTAAGTATTTATATATCAGAAATTTCAGAGGTTTCCCGGAAATCATTTAAAGTTTTATCATAAAATTTTCTATATTTTTGATTGTATTTTATCTATATAGCTGATTTATAGTTTAATATAATAACAAATATTTAACCAATTAATAATTTTTAAGATACGTACTATCTAATTTTCAAATACAATGTAATGTTTTTATTAAACTATACATAACGGATTTATTTTTTTGTTTTTAACGGATATCAATTACAGTTTTTTTATCCAGAACGCCTTAAGAGTGAGCCTAAAAATATAGTTTTGCAAAAGCCCTTTCAATTTTCTGAGCTCCGAAGGACGGTTTCACTGTGAAATTGGTATAGGAACTAAAAAGGAAACTTTACAAAAATCCAGTTTTATTTGTAAAACGAATTACAAGTGGATAGCTATGGCTTGAGATATGTGAGAAAACAATTTTTCTCGTGAGGCAAAAACCAAAGTGACATCCGAAAAATTGCCCTAAGTTCCAGGCGAAATGACCAATAGTTCTGGTAGCTTGAAAGTCTTGATTCCCATCATCAAATTTACTCGTAAAAAAACTTCGGATTTCTTTTGAAGAAGTAGATTTGGGTGCAGAGGAATTGCCCTATTTCTACAAGATATATAAATTTGCCTAAAACACAATGTGGTCAGTAAGACTTTCCGGAAATAAATGAAGAAATATTTCGGTTGGGAAGTCTATATTCCATGGGATGTTGGGCGTACATTTTTCATTGAATTTATTTTTGTTCTGAAGACTGTAATTATTTAAACTTGTCCACTTGTTCGTCTTCACATCCCATTCTTCGGTATTTGAAGAATCCAGAATCACTTGGATTAAAAGTTTTTTGCATGGAATACAAAGCGTTTTGTTTCATCCATGCATAGGCCATTTACCTTACATTAAAAAAAATATATTGTCTACCGGTTTGACTGAAGAACCGTGATATATTTTTAAACAAAAATTTATTATAGATAACAAATTTGGCCAATGGAATGATATTCTTATTTTAAAAACGTATTATAATAATGTACTTATATACGGGACATTGAAAAATGAGAATTGAACATTGAAATACAAAATATGTAGATGACTAATGGTCATTTTAATATTTCTTAATATAGTCGCTTAATAGCAAATATTAAAATTACCTTTTGATATTTGAAGATTAAGTAATTATAACTTTTTGCCCTCCCAGATATTTCCTTATGAAATTTTTAAATAATTGAACGTAGTTTTAATAGCTTTTCTATAATGGGTTGTAAAAAAATATAACCATCAGCAAACAAATATGTTAACTAGAGCTTTAATTTCGATGATGGTCAAGAGTAGAGTTAAATGTACAGCTAGTGTAAAGCCAACCTAACAAGCTTTCTGGCGCCATCTCTCACGTAAGCTCAAAGCCTATGCGGATACAGCATTGAAGGAACCGTTTTCCAGTATGTAGGCGCATGTTCTCGATGGGCTACACAGATGGCGCACGGCATTATCGATTCCCGCTGAAATATGCAAATTGATTCTTTATATTATCCACGCCTACTTTACCGACAATATACGTTAGTTAGCTGGGTTTTAGATTGCTTGGGCTAGCGGCGGGTAGATGTCGCGGATGCACTCATTCTAAGGCCACATTTGAATTAATTTTAAAAAGTGCAAGGAACCTAAAGAATGAGCTAGAACCTAGCTATCTGAGGGCTGTATTCCAACCATCCAATTTTATTTTATAATTTTAAGTTTAAAATGTATTATGTTCACACCAATAAAACAGTGTGTTTGGAACATGCTAATATATAATAATACCAAATTAATTAACTAAATATTAGAATGATTATGTTAAGTCTTCGCGATAAGATAACATATCAGTGGTTGTGAAAAACAATATACCAGCATTTAAGTATCTACAGAGTGTCCCATTTAAAATGAGTTGTTTGATATAAAGTGTGCCATCAGAAAATTTGACTCTCATTCTAAACAGAGTAAAGGGACTTTTAAATGGCAGTATTCTAGAAAAGTCACTTAATATATCGCATCTCTTTCTATGTGACTATGCTCTATTTTTGACGCCCTTTTAGGAAAGTACGTATTCTAGCGCCAAACTACAACAACAAAAAATAATAATAATTGAAGCAGTCGGGAGTCGATCCAGGATCAACCGGTTAATCATCAACACATATTCTGCTGATCTAAGAGATCTACTGACCATAGAATTATAAAATCAATTTCCGATAACTTCAAAATGCTAAATTTTACGGGAAGCTTGAATATTCATTGAAATTTCAGCTCAGTTTTTTGTGGTAAATTACTGAAAAATGTTTTAGTGTAGCTGAAAAAACCCTACGTAAATCCTGTTTTTGCTACTTACATCAATTTTCAAATTCGGAGTTAGCGGACTGTAGTTGTGAATGAATGGATATAACGGGATCTAGGTACTTGTAATTTTTTCCTTTTCTGCTTTCCTTTGATAGATTCCCAGTTACCTTTATCAACTAAATGATTAGGGTTTCTCCTTGCATCACACCATTTTTCATAAGTTTTTTTGCAAATAGGGCTAACATACTGACTGGCTGAACATAAAGCCCTGCCATTTATTATAATATCTGCATGGAGCTAGTGAATTTTGAAATTAAGCTTGATATTTTGCCCCTGTTTCAGAAGGCTTTAGTGAGATTTGGATCCATAAAAACATGATAGGTATTTAAAGAAATGGAGTTAGCGGATTTTGATTTTATAGGTCCAATATAATTTCCAAAATTTTGCCCAACAACAGTAACAAAGGTTTGCATTAAAATTTCCTGTCGTTTTCTAGCCAATAGTAATATAAATTTGCACAATTTATATAGCAATTCGCGACTGATTATCTCTAATAATTAGTTTTATGAATAAAAACACAACACTATCTGCAAATATTGCTAAATGCTCCGCCGGAATTCCGTCTTAATTCCGAGGTTAATCCCAAAAGCAAACGTGTAACCTCATTTGATGTGTGGAAATCAGTCCATAAACTGATTATCGTCTAAGCTGATATGTAGTTTGTTTACATATCATTAAATAATTATGACAGTTTTAGAGCTGTTGTACTTCCCAGAGGATTATTGTCGCTTTGTCGCAGAAACTATTTAATTTATATATAGACGATAATATCTCGTTTATGGTACCTACTTGGTTCCAAAAACCAGCGATCTTAGAATAAATAAAATAAGCCAAGTGCGTGCTCAATTTTTTCGGCCTTGGTCTTGATATTGCTGCAGGAGTCTTGTAGTCTAAAATATTGACAATCTTTAAATACTCTCTTACTAATTTTTATTCAAGTAGAGGAAGCAATCGAATTTTGGCTCATTGGTGGATTGAAAATTTCTTCGTTTAAGTTTTGGAACGTAATATTTATATCACATTTAGAATTCCAGTTCGATTTGCATTGATTAGCAAAATTTTACAGAATATGTGACTAACTCAAACAAACCCAGGCTAATATAAAAACACACTCATCTAATGTATTTGTACATTTAATATAACTTACTATAATATAAATTTGGTACTGGAAAATTATCCCCCCTCCCCCTATTTTTAATGAAAAATATGCAATTTGTTTTCGCTATGGTAGATCAGATTTTTGGTAACGGCATTTTCATATTAGAGTCACCACAGAAATAAATAATCTATCAGATTTTAAATTTACCCAATTTAACCCAGACCCCAGCTAACTCGAACTAACTAAAGTTAAGCCTAGCAAAATATATCTAATATTTATAATATTCCTATATACGTTAAAAGTTTCAAAGATTTTCGTGAAAAATTTAAATTTATTCAGTTGGGGTGAATAAAAGTTTTATCTATTTATCAAGCACTGGAAGGTACACAAGACTGTATATTTCAAAATTATGATAAAATCTGAAATTTCTTAACATTCTCATACAGATTTTCGAAATCTACCTCAAATGTCTTTTTTATGTCGACAGTTTTAAAGATCTTCGTGCAAAATTGAATTTAACTATTGGGGTGAAAATAAGGTTTCAAGTTTTGTCAAATGCTGAAAAGTGCATAGAGCATTATATTTGAAGATTGTGAAAAAATTCGAAATTTCTCACCATTTTCCGGTAGATTCTCGGAATCTACGTCAAATTTTCTTTACACGTGAATAGTTTCAAAGATTTTCGTGACAAACTGAAATTTATTCAGTTAGGGTGAAGACTATATTTGAAAATTATGACAAAAACTGAAACTTCTTAACATTCTCAATTTTAAAGATTTTCGTGCAAAATTTAATTTTTACTATTGGGGTGTAAATAAGGTTTCGAATTTTGTCAAATGCCGAAAAATGCATAGGGCATTACATTTGAAGATTGTGAAAAAATTCGAAATTTCTCACTATTTTCCGATAGATTTTCGAAATCTACATAAAATTTTCTTTACACGTGAATAGGTTTTCGTGAGAAATTGGAATTTATTCAGTTAGGAATTACAGAACCTTCTACTTGAAACAAAAAGACTGGATATCTCGATAATGGGAGTGCGTGAGACCAGAAGGACAGGTAACGGTAGCTTCAGATCGAATGGATATACAATTTACCATTCAGGAAATCAGGACGTTATGCACCGAAACGGTGTAGCATTGATTATAAAGGATGATATCAGCAGATCGGCCACTAATTTCATCCCAATATCTGATAGAATACTGCTAATTCAACTTCTTGCTAAACCTGTAAATATTAATATCATACAAGTGTACACCCTCACAGCAGACAAAAGCGAGAACGAAGTGGAAGAACTCTATCAACAAATCAACGACATACTGAAGGACACAAAGAAAAACAGGACATAACTATCATAATGCTAGACTTCAATGCAAAGGTTGGAGCAGAGGAGACAGATGGAGTAACAGGAAAATTTGGATTGGGAGAAAGGAATGACAGAGGTAGACAACTTATAGAGTTCTGCCAAGAATATAACTTTGTAATAATGAACACCTGGTTTAAACTTCCGAAGCGCCGTTTATTTACATGGAAATCGCCACAAGATGGACATCAAAATATAATAATACGCAATCAAATTGATTATATAATGATCAACCAACGAATCAGAAATAATATCCAAGTTGTCAAAACCTATTCCGGTGCAGTCATAAACTCAAATCATAATCTACTCTGCGCTACCCTAAAGAGTCAACTTAAAAAAACAAAAAAGACCCTCGACAAACCGCATATCACTGGAACGGTTATCAGACACTGAAATCAGAAACGAGTTGGCTCCAAAAATAAAGGAAAAAATACACAATGTTGGTAAAACACCAATTGAAAATAACACTCCTCAGGAGAACTGGATAAACATCAGGGAACCACTCTTGAAACACACAACAAGATTATTAACAAGTTCAACAAAGATAGAAATAAAAAATAAGTAGATGGCAGAACAAATCCTCAACATGATAGATGATCGACGTAAATATAAGGACAAAAACTACCACAAATACAAAGAGATAAACAGAAAAAGTAGAAGAAAAATAAAAGAAGCAAAAGAAACTTGGTTAGAGCAATCATGTAAGGAGATCGAACACTTACAGCAGAGTCATGATACTCTGAACCTTCACAAGAAACTTAAATCTACGGCAGGAATCTATAAACCCAGATACGTCAACTCGCTAAGAGATCAACATGGAAATATTTTAACCAACATTGAACAACGTTGTAATGAGTGGGAAAACTACATCTCAAACCTTTTTGCAGATGCGGCGAGACCGGAACCTACACAATTCTATGATAATCATGATGAAGAAAATGAAAAACTTCCAATCCTTAAATCTGAGGTCGTGAGAGCAATAAAGCAATAAAAATCGAATAAAGCACCCTGACCAGACCAAATCCCAAGTGAATTACTAAAGCTATTAGACAACGACAGCATTACCCATCTAACGAGGTTCTTTAAACAGATTTATAATCATGGCAACGTACCGGAAGACTGGCTCTCTCTTTTCATTACATTACCAAAGAAAAATGGGTCAAACAGATGCGGTGATTTTAGACTCATTAGCTTAATGAGCCACACCCTCAAGATGTTGTAGAAAATAATACAAAACCGTGTATATAAACGCTGCGAGAACGAGTTGGGTGCTGAACAATTTGTTTTTGGAGACGGACTAGGAACAAGAGAAGCTCTCTTCTGTATACGACTTCTCATACAGAAAAAAAGTGAATTCAAGAAAAACGTGTTTATTTGCTTTATAGATTTCGAAAAAGCTTTCGACCAAATCAAGAATGGATTGTTGTCTGAGTACCAGAAAGGTATAAACAACTACGATTTTAGATTACTGAAATATCTCTATTATAATCAGGTAGCTACCATTAAAGTGGATTAGATGTTTACAAGGAAGATACCAATTGAACGTGGTGTGCGCCAGGGGTGTGTATTATCATCAACACTTTTTAATGTTTATTCAGAGGAGATTGATCGATAATGGATAGAAAGGAAGGTGTTAAGATTGGAGGAAAAATAATCACCAACATAAGATACATCGAAAACACTGCCATACTGGCTGAAAACCTGGAAAATCTACAGACACTGCTCAACTCAATGCACGAGGCAAGCAAAACTAGGGGCCTTAGGGTAAATGTTGGTAAGACAAAATGGATGGTCGCAGAAAAAATAGATGTCGGGCAAGGTCAGATTTTACTAGATGTAGACCACTCGAAAGAGTTAGCCATTTCAAATACTTAGTTAGCTGGATCAACGAAACTGAAAGCTCTGACGAGAAAAAATTCTTACACGCATTGCACTAGCTCGACGAGCATTTACAGACCTGTATGTAATATGCAACAGAAATCTCTCAATTCACCTTCAAAAACGAGTCCTCAAATGTTATGTCTGGTCCGGCAATGAAGCATGGACCTTGAAGACATTCACGACAAATAAGCTTGAAGCATTTGAACTGTGGTTCTATCGCCGAATGTTGAAGATCTCTTGGACTACCCACACTTCCAACGAGGAAGTACTTCTTATGATGAATACCAACAGGGAACTCATAAAAACAATAAAGGCGAGAAAAACTGAATATTTCGAGCATATCATCGGAGGACCCAAGTACTCTCTGCTCCGCCTTATTGTCCAAGGAAAAGTGGAAGGCACACGTTATATTGGACGTAAAAAACTGTCATGGCTGCGAAACATAAGGCAATGGATCCTGTGCAACTTGAACAACTTTTCAGAGCGGCCGTCGACCGTAACACCTTTCAAAATGTTATCACTACGATGACCGCCAATTTCTAAAGACAGACAGGGCACCGGAAGAAGAAGAAGAAGATATAAAAATATTCGTGCAAAACTGATTTTTTCTTATTTAGAGTGAAAATTATGTTTCGGGTTTTGTCAGATGCTGAAAAGTTCAAATGGCAGTATAGTTCAAGATTATGAAAAAATTCGAAAGCGTTGGAAAGTACAAAGAACAGTATATTTGAAAATGTTAATCTCAATGAAACAGCTCCAAGCGCCGCAATTCCATTTGGAAATTGTGATTTTGTTTTTTCATTTATAATGTTTTTATTAATTTCAGAAATATTTCAAGCATTTCTTCTTTTATTAAACTTTTAAAGATATTCCATTTATTATATCGTCACATGCTTTTTGTAATACAGTTTTATTTTTTCTAACTTTATAAAAGATTTAGACACTCTAGATCCAT
Source organism: Pissodes strobi (assembly GCA_016904865.1). Lineage (NCBI taxonomy): Eukaryota > Metazoa > Arthropoda > Insecta > Coleoptera > Curculionidae > Pissodes > Pissodes strobi. The sequence goes on from JAEQML010058047.1 coordinate 10,133, forward strand.
CTAAACAACTTGCAGATTTTTGGAAATTGTATTAATCCTTTTAATTGAGACATATAAAAACTTGTGTAAATAAATTTCATGGAAGAAAATGAAATAGTCTTGGTCTTACCCTTTCAAGTTCTGCAAGACCAAAACCAGGACTGCAAGATCAAGGCCGCTTTTCCTAATTAGCTCAAGCTTAAGTTCTGCCTAATTTCAAATGAAAATAAAAATGCGCATTCCTATTTTGATCAATATTAATTGCAGGAGAGTAAGTTGGAATCGACAATACTTCAGTCAATCTTCTTTCAATATCAAATACCGCTTATTAAATAGAAATAATCACTTTACATTACAGACAAATCTGTAAAACAGTACCGTGAATTTTTAGGAGTAGCTCCAAGAAATACTATTACGATTCCATTCTTACTTGTTTAGTTATATATATTTTCCGAGCGGACAGTGGAAGAGAATACTAAAACATTTTCAATTTACTGCTTTTCGCACCATTCTTCAAACTGCCAGTAAATGATAATTTTTCACCGCACTTTCGACTGCTCCGGTAAAAAATTGGATTTTGCTTACAAGTGGTGAAGCGACAAAATTTTCGTCCACTTTTTTCCACATATTTTTATCATTTAACATCCATAAATTAGAAAATATAAACGTCAAAACCGATCAATAATTGAAATGTTTTTATTGAAATTATATTATATTTATTGACAGTTAATGGTGTTTCTCCAGTACATTCCCAATACACTGTACACAATCACTCCACTGTTTCAAATGAAAGATTAATAAATATCCTTCAATCGTAAAAAATCGAGAAAATCCGTCCGTATTCCAAAAATGGAAATAGAAATCTGTTTACAACGTTTTATGCTTAAAAATTGATTAATTAAATACGAAAGTTATGTTGATAAATCGGATGCCATTAGACACTTACATGACTTTTATCCTCGATTTTATCTGATTTTAAATCATCTCTTTTACGAGATTTTTCATTCAGATAAAGTTATTTAGATTTTTACTTATATAGACTGATTGATCAGGATAACTTTTATCCGATCGATCTGATTGATCAAGATGTGTATTTAAGTTTATTCGGGTAATATTTTAATTTGTTAGGTTTTCTCTTGAGAATTATTTAGTTATTAATTATGGCACCTACAAAATGATGGACTAAAGCATTTCTCTGAGCCAGTCAATATTACTAAGGGGGTGCCGCAGGGGTCGATTCTGGGTCCACTACTATTTCTGCTTTATGTGAAGGACTTACATCGCGGTTTCCTGAGCAGTCTGGTATGCCATTATGCAGATGATACAACCATAATATCAGATGATAGTGGAGATGATGAGACAATGGTGCAAAGAAAATAGTCTTAGCTTAAACCAAGATGAAACGGAGCTCATGGTCTCTAGTAAGAGCAACTCGGTATTGGATACAAAATCCCTATAGGTAAGGGTAAACGCCAAATCAATTACACCCATTGCAGGTATCAAATTTGTAGGTGTTCACCTGGATCCAACTCTAAACTGGACCCAGCACACTCGTCATATTCAGTCCAGACTGCGAGAGGTTTTGACTGTGGAAGGTCTCCGTCAGCTTTATTTTGCAGGGGCGCAATCTATCATGAACTACAGCGTAATGTTCTGGGCTCATCAATAAGTGCAATTGCGGTGTTTAGAACCCAAAACCGAATAATAAGAACAATGCTGAAACTGCACCCCAGGGCTTCTTGCAGGCCTCTTTCTGCGGATTTGGGGATCCTAATGGCTCCTTTTTATATTTTATGAAATTAACAATGGTTGTCAAAAAACATCGAGATCTATATATGTCCAATCATCACCATTATAGTCAAGACATGGAAATTGTTACTAGGGACAGAACTGACCTTAGCGTTCCTATTCACAGCTCATATTTCTATCAAAAGAGCCCTGCTTATATTATGCCCATCATGATATTTGGCCTCCTCCCACGTGAGGTACGGGTTGAAAGAGACATCAATAAATTTAAACGATTACTTGACTTTCTCCTAAGAAAATTGGAGATTGGCAATAAAGACATTATTATTATTATTATATTATATATTGTTATTAGTAATATGTACTCACTCTCATTTATATTGATGGTTTTGAGGCTTTGATGCAGGGCTTTAGGTATTATTCCCATGGCGGACAGCACGATTGGTATTATCTCTACCGTTTCAAGATGCCCCATTCTCTTCACTTCATCACTCAACTCTCAAGAGTTGAGTGATTCCTTTTCATCTCACTTATTGTGCTATCAATATTATGTGTGTTGGGGATCGCCACTTTCATGAGATAGGCTACGTTTCTATGTTTATCTCATCATACAATGTCCAGTCTGTTGTTGTGAATCGTCCTATCTGTTAGTGTGGATCTATCATAATGGGTATAAAGTATGTTTCTTTAATTCTAGAACTGCAGGTGGATCATACTTGTAATACGATACTTTTTCTTCTTTTAGTTTCAGGTTGGAACACAGACTTTGATGGATTATAGCTCCTACTTGGTTATGCCGATGGAGATAATCGTTTTGTGCAAGACTGCTGCATGCGGCTGTAATTTGCTGGATTGTTTCCGATTTCTCTCGGCATTTCCGACATCTATCATCCCGTAATTCTGGATGTTTCACAATATGTTTCAAGAAGTTTCGTGTCTTCACAATCCGGTCCTGAATGGCAATCATAAAACCCTCGGTTTTAGGGAAGAGTTGCCCATGCTTCAACCATGCGTTTGGCGCTATTTTATCGACATTGATGTGCTCCAAGTCATATGGGTGTCTTCCATAGGGTGCCCTACTTCGCCACTCCTCCAATTTACTAGCCAAACTTCTACTGTTCTCATTGATTTGGTTTTCTTGGTCAGCTAGGTTTAGGGGTGTGAAGTTTTTGTCGGCTTGGCATACTCTTTCATGTAATAGTGACGTGTTTTGCTTTTGATGAAAGTAAGTTCGGAATAGGCTTATTTGCTTGTTGCGTAGGTTCTTTATATCTATGAGACCTCTTCCTACCTCATTCCTCGGTAGGTGGATTCTGAGCGTGCTAGATTTTGGGTGCAGCTTCCTTTCTTTTGTCAACTCTACTCGGGTATTTCGCATGATGTTTTCAAGGTCAGTGTCAGTACATTGGATGATGTCAAACGAGTAAGTGAGTATTGGTATTGAAGGCTTTAAACATGTTCTTACTATTAAGCTCCGTTCGACATACTTTCCGTATTCTCATCATGTATTCCTTTGTGAGGGCCTCTTTAATTTATGTGTGTTTAATATGTCTTGCCTTTGCATATCCTAGGTATTTGTACACATCTTTATCACTCATAGCTTCTATAAGTTCTCTGGTATTGAGTTGTACGCTACTATTTTCCAGTTTCCCTCTCTTTAGATTAATGACTTTACATTTGTCCAATCCAAATTTCATCTCTATGTCCTTGGAGAACTGTTGTAGAATAAGTTCACTCAGCTTCCCGTGTGATGGTGCATAAAGCTTCAGATCATCCATATATAGTTGAGAGATATGGTATGGTTGTTCCTGCCTGAGTTGAGGTTATATCCGATTCCAGTTCTGGTTAGTAGTTTGGACAAAGGATTTAAGGCTAGGCAGAACCAGATTGAGCTTAGCGGGTCGCCCTGGAATATCCCTTGTGTTATTATTATTATTATTATTATTTTATTTTATTTATTTTTTTTATCTCCGGTTGTCGGGTAAGTAAGTAAGAAAGGCAATCGGGTTTTTATACCAAGATTAACCTTCTCTTGTGCTACTTCCTAGAAAGTTTCGGACAATGCTGCATGTTTGAAGTGCTACAGCTGTTTGCATTGCACGGTAAGTAGTTTCAGGTATCTCTAACGTTCTTAGTCCTTCTTTCAACTTTTTAGGGACGACTCCGGTGGAAGATATTAGGAGTGGAACTACCATCGCCTTCTCCAGGTCCCAAATGCGCTCAATTTCTCTAGCCAGATCTTCGTATTTTCCTATCTTCTCTTCGTGTTTGCTACTGAGATTGTCGATGTTTGGAATATATACATCAATTAGGTAAGCTTTTTTATTTTCTTTGTCAACTAAAACTATGTCAGGCCGATTATGTTCAACTATCCTATCGGTTAGGATCCCCGTGTCCCAAAAAAGTTTGTAACGACAATTTTCCTCTACGGGATTGGGTTCATGGTTATAATAAGGGGGCGGGGCGATTTTTTCATTCCCATTAATATGACACCGTTTTAACAATTATAGGTGGACTATGTTTGCAACCTGATTATGTCTGTCGATATATTTAGTTTTAGCCGGGCGTTCACAAGCTGAGGTTATGTGATCTATGGTTTCGTCTTTCTTGGAGCATTTTCGGCATTTTGATGATTGAATAGGTTCCTTGAGGACATATTTTCGGTAGTATCTGGTATTTATCGCCTGATCTTGGATGGCAATAAGAAAACCTTCCGTCTCTGGATGGAGACGTCCTTCAGTTATGCTTCCTTATCTACGCAATTATTCTGGAGGGTATTATAAAACCTGCCATGAAGTTCTTTTCGTGCCCACTCGTCCAATTGCTGCTGCACGTCAATGATATTTTCTAGGTTAGATTGTTGCCTATTATGTAGATTGAGTGGTGTGTGCTTGATAACGGCGTGAATTATCGTTCTATATAGTAGGTTATCGTGCTTTTTATAGAAGTAATCACACATTTCTTGTATTTGTTGATTGCGCATATTTCGATTGTCAATAATACCTCTTCCTCCGCTGTTTCTTGGTAGGTTAACCCGTACCTTGCTAGATATAGGATGACGCATTCGGAATTTTGTTAACCGCGTCCTCACCATTAGGTTATGAAGTTCAGTGTCATTCCACTTAATTACTCAAAAACGAATAGATCAACACAGGAATAGCATAGGTGTTTATGGCTTTGGTAAGATTCTTAGAATTTAGTTTGGATTTCAGAATACGCGTAATTCTAAGTTCGAATTCTTTGATTAATCTCTCTTTCACTTTCTTGTGTTCGATTTTATGTTTTTGGGCAAAACCTAAATACTTATACGGTTCTTCAAATATGGCCTTGATTTGCACTTCTTGGTTTATTTCCAAGTTTGGTGTTTCAATAAGACATCCCTTCTGCATCATAACAGTCTTACATTTATCTAGGCCGAAGTTCATAGAAATGTCTGTACTCATCTTGTGTACAAGCTTTAGGACACTGTCTAGTTGGCTTCTGTTAGATGAATAAATCTTTAGGTCGTCCATGTAGAACAGATGACTTAAGCTAGTATTTCCTTGGTTGCATTTGATGTTTACACCGTATTTGGTATTTTTAAGGGTGTTAGACAGAGGGTTTAGAGCCATGCAGAACCAAATAGCGCTCAAGGAGTCTCCCTGGTATATTCCCCTTTTTATGCGTATTTTTCCTGTCTCTACATGTTCTTCTTCTGATTTAATGGAAATAACTGTGCACCAAGGCTTCATTATTGTTTCAAGGAAGTAGATTAGGGTTGGATGTATTTTGTATATATGTAATATGTGGATAAGCCAACTACGTGGTATCGAATCAAAAGCTTTTCTATAGTCGACGTAAGCCATGCTTACGTTTCTTTTAGAATTTCCTATATGTTCTAGTACCACTTCATCTACTACTAATTGTTCCTTGCAACCCAAAACCCCCTTCCTTGATCCTTTTTGTTCATCTGTTAACATGTCGTATTGTTCTAGGTGATGGTATATTTTAGAGCAAAGAATCGACGTTAGAATCTTATACATTGTTGGCAAACAGGTGATGGGCCTATACTGTGAAGGGTCGTGTGTACTTTTACTTTTAGGTAACAGGTAAGTAATTCCAGTAGTTAAGTATTGGGGCAGCTTTGCTGGATCTCTGAGTGCATTGTTCAATTCTCTAGCTATATGTTTATGTGAAGATTCAAACCTTTTGTACCAGAAGTTCTGGATTTTGTCCGTCCCGGGAGCCTTCCAGTTAGCTGTCTTTTGAATTGCTTCTGATACATCCTTTACTCGTATTTCAGGCATTTCCATTTAAGGTGTTTGTCGATGTCTTTCTTCTTCTCTTTTGATCCATGGTGCATTCTCTTTATGATTCTCTTCGTTTGTCCAGATGCTTTCCCAAAACTTTTCCACTTCTTCACGTGTTGACACACCATTAACTATTTTTGCGTTATTTTCCTCTAATTCCCTATAAAACCTCTTTTCACTCGTCGTAAATAAATTGTTTTGTCTTTTCCTTTTATTGCTTTCCTTATATCGACGAAGTCTGCTTGAGTACACTGCTATTCGCTGTTTAACAGTGTCTAGATGGTTGAGAATGATATGATTGTGATTTTTCTCGGGTTATCGTTTAACTGTTCTTTAAGTAGCCTAGGCAGTCTCTTTAATATTCTAGCGCTATAATTTCCATTGTATAACTGTTGTATTCATCCAGCATCCTTTCGTAACATATTTCCAACTTCCTCAATAGTCTAATTTCCCAACTAGGTTTTACTTTTGTGTTGATAGATCTCTTTTCAATTTCAGAGCCTTGGTTTTCTAGTCATGTCGCTCTTGCTGCACAATATATATGCAAATGTATTCCTTGGAGTTGCATATCATCTGTCAACATATGATTTAATGTGTTATTTATACTTTGAATTTTGTTGTTGGTTTCGGGGTGAAATTTTAGTTTTGGGAATATAGGCCAAAAACTCGGATCCATTCCTTTGTATTCTGCGCTGTATTTTTTGATATTGTTTCCTGCAGTGTTTACTATTGGATCCTCGACATCGTTTACCATAGTTGTATTTTGGATATTATGTTCAATTAAAGGTTCTGCTCCGGCATTTGGTTCTTCCAAGTGTTCGCCCTGGTTTTCTAATTCTTGCCTTACTTCTTCTCTGATGGATTGTATGGTTATTTCAGGCAGTAAATTGTTACGAATTATTACTCGTTGTTGGTCTGAGACGCGTTGAACCGTTACATGTCCATATTGGGGAAACTTTTCAATAAACTCGCGGTGCATGGTTATTATTATTATTATTATTATTATTATTATTATTATTATTAATAATAAAAGTATTTCGCAATCGCAATAATCATTGTGGAAAATAATTTTTACCTAAACTGGCAACTCTCAGATATGGACAGTAAAAGAAACAAATTGACGGTTGAGGTAGATAGCTATGTTAGAACTCTCCTGGAAAATCAATATTTTCGAAACGAAGTGTTTTCTCACTGATATGAAAGCATTTTTGGATTTTACAGAAAATTTCCTACAGGTTTGATGATGTTCAACGTAATTCTAACGAGCCGCAGTAGTCAAAGAACACTTTTCCGGAAAGTTAATTTTCACGATGTAGAGCTTCTTCTTCATAAATGTATCACTCTTCACAGAAAGTAGTAGTAGTTGGGGAGAGGTCCAAAGGCCTAGCTAAGAGGCTCAGAGGGCCATTGGAGTATGGTACAGATCTCCCCTTAACCACCAGCCCCGCCTTCAGTGCACTGTAGTTTTCCTGATCTCTTGATGAAGGTCAGAGTCTCTCTCCATAGCAAGCACATCGTCTCCTCATCCTGCAGCATTCTCCACCCAGAGACTGCTTGCCTCGCTTTTGCGAAGGTGACCTTTCAGGAGGTATTGAAGCGACTCCTTGCTCGAAGACGTCCACGTCATCGCCTGGCTTTCGTAGATTCTGTGTATTCTTTTCTTCTGCTGCTAAAAATTTTAGCGAGCATTGGGGGTTTCGTAAATGATTCTACCTTCTTACAGTAGATTCTTGGCTTGGTTCTTGCAGCTCTGTAGCCATCCCAGGCCGCCCCGTTTAGGACATTTCTTGAAGCCTATTGCGGAGTTCGGTCAACATCGGGCTCCACCATTTATCTATGGATTTGCCTGTCTTTCTGAGAAGACAAGTCCTCCTCGGAGGCTTTGACGACCTTTCTAGTAGACATACTTCCCCCTTTCGATACCCCATACACTCTAAGAGTGAAGTGTCCAGATGACTTTGGCACAGAGAAAGATAATTTCAGTTGGCATACATTTAAAAGTTTTGAGATGCGTCAGTATTTTGACTATTTTCATAGCAGTCATTTGCTCTTGATATTTTATGGGCATTTTGTCTCTTACTGTATCCAAAGTAATTTAATTTAACGAAAATGGCTTAATGGAATTGCTTAAAGGTCATCTCGATGGACGGTAGAATTGCAGATATCTTCTGCAATATTTGCAAAGTAAATATTTCAAAGTTTGGGCATCAAGAGTACTGCCTTCGATACGTTTGGTTTTAGTGAGCAAAACGTGAATAAGTATTGAGAAGCTTCAGAATTTTGAATATTTTCGTGCTTAACTTATAGCAAGCCTTGCTCTAGCTATTCGTAGTTTGAATAATATGTCTCTTACTATGTCAAAAGTAATTTAATGGAACATGGAATTTCTTAAAGGTTATATCGATGAATGGGAGATTTGCAATGATATTTTCTGCAATATTTGCAAAGGAAATATTTAAAAGTTTGGGAATCAAGAGTATTGCCCTCGGTACGTCTGGTTAATTATTTACCACATAGATATTTGAGGGTTGGTGAAGTTTTTAATGAAATAGTCGTAAGCTGTCCTTCTTATTTCGATAAGCCTAGTTCGGCACCTGTTTTTATTAGCATTCTTCATGGCATTTGGCACTAAAATGGGATTTTGTTTATTAATAGTTGCATTTCTCTTTAGATCATCCGTACACCAGTTTATTTACACAGATCGTTCATATTTATTCACTATTCTTGACTTCAATGGAAAACATCTCTCAGCAGAATGAATAATGAGATTCATAAACTTCTGAATCCTGATGTACAGATTAGTGTTTGTAATTCCTATGAAATTTGGTTTCTCTTGGGAGGGGTGCTTATTGGCATACTTATCTTGATAAATATGTAATTCATTGGAAAATGTCTCTGATTTAGAGTCTTCAAGCTTAAATTTTCGACCACGGAGGTATTCAGAAATGCTGGAATCTCATTAAAGCATAGTTACTATACATGATTTCAAGCATCAACTGTACAATCCTTTGGACAGTCGATATTTACTCAAAGTAATTCATCTTTTATTGCAGTTGTTGTTTTTTTAATTTTAATTTTCCTGATAGGGTAAATACACAATATCATTAATTGATGTGGTGGTGGATATCGATTACAGTTTTTAAAAAAATATTCAATCCAATTATTCGATTTATTTTTAAAAGCCTATATCATTTTCTCAATGGAAGCCATTATTCAAACAGTGAATGAGTATATATCAATCCCAAATGCTAAAACGTTTGAAAATACATTAGTATACTTACACTTTCTTTGTCAACAATATCAAGCACATAGATAAACAGCTATTTTCTTTACCAATCCCACACAACGTATTAATAACTTCATGTTGGTGGAAAACAAAGCAAATGAAACTCTATCCCTATTCTTAAAAGCCGTATTATAAGAAGCGGTCGATTAGTTTCTTGAGATACAGAGTGAACCTTCTTCAACTAAGAAAGCGACGTTACATTATATAATTTATTTGCTACTACTGGGCGATGAATTCAAAACTAGATGACCATATTTGGTCAGGAAAAAGTACTTCTTTACCAAAACAAGACATCGGCTAATATTTAAAGTAGATCTATGTGTCAATAACTAGATTGGCGTTTAATTGCCGCCTCTTTTATTGAACAAGAGCAAAATCATTGATGATGAAGCCCCAAAAAAATCAGCTCCTGAAAACTGCTGGTCAAAGTGAAACACAAATATATCTGCTTCCATAAAATCTTTATGTTCCTTTTCTATCTTTATCTTTATTTTATCTAATTCCTTGCACATTAAAGCCCCCCTGCTAAAGCACATTTCTTTATGAATAGATAATAACCAAACCAAATACACAAATTGATTCGAGAATAATCTGCTGCTAGGGGAGTCCAATGCGTTTGATACTCGAAGGTCTATCTATTTTATTTGAAAGCTAGAAGTACATATATTACAGATCGACCAAAATGCTTATAAAAATGCACAAGTAGGCAGAAAGAAACGTTTAAATATGGTAATATAAACATCAACGAATTTAAGACTACAATATATACTTGACGAGTGTCTAGAGTCAAAAGAGAAGTGGGCTCATATCATAAGCAGGTCCGACCTAGATTTTCCGACGGAAAAGCATATAAATATTTGGTAATTGCTTCAAAAGTGCACAATTATCCTTTAAGAATTTTTTGGATGCTAGAAATCAATTCAAGTTGAAATTATTTGCTGACTGTGTTCCTATAGATATATCATTAATTCGTGAAGAGTGTCTTGAACCAACATAATCCGATGCACTCTTAAATTTTTTTTTTCTAAATGTTAGTCTGTTTGATCGATACGCATCTTCTTGTTCTATAAGAACTTTACTCGCTGCCGCCTCAGGAAAAGAGAAAGTTCTATCCAGATACCTGCAAACCGCTTTCAGATTGGCAAGCAAACAGTGCCTTCTTTTTCCAGGTACTCCGCCCCATTGGCCTTTTCTTCCATAAGCATTTGGTTTTTTTCGACTTTGGTTTGTATAAGTGAGTGCAAACTGATGGCTCGTAATCCGATGCGTATCACTTCCCTTGTTCAGGAAAGGGGTCCATTCTATATAATTCCAACTAACGACATTTTGCCGATTTCAGTATTTAATAGTGCGACCACTTCGTTCATTTTTATTTATAATCTTATTGTCAACTTGTCAGTGTGTTGAAGCATGCCCTTATAAATTGAAAATGGTATTGCAATCCCTTTCTTATCACCAATATCATTACAAAAGCTAATTTATTACGGTCTTTATGTCCTTCTTATGTGGCGCAAAACCTTCACTCCAGCTTAGAAGGAACTGAGAGTGAATAATCTCAAATTGAAAGAAAAATTTTAAGTTTGAGAATTTAAAATTATAAATTGAATGAATTTACGTATGTCGATGCGTAGGCTAGAACGAGTTGTCGCTGAGCGTACAAATTAGGCCCTAGCTCAAATGTCAGAGAGTAGGGGTGGATTTATTTATTTAAGGCGCCAGGGGCTTGTAGACGGCACAAGCGAGAAATACCCCAAAGTGGAAGTGTTAGCTTAATCTTCGCGACAAAATAAAAAGAATACCAAAAATTTGTTTTTTTTTCAAGAAAACCGATTAATAAAACAACAAAAATAAGTTAGAAAATTAGATCAGATATATATGCCAGCAATTTATCGGTATTAATAATGGAAAAATAATTACTCAAAAATTAATCAAAAATCAAAGTCGGTAATAAGCAAATACACAAATATTAACCGAAAAACTAAAGTCAGCGATAAACAAATACTCAAATATTAATCAAAGGTAAATCCAGAACGTTTCAATTATTGAGCGCAAATAATAAGAAATCAGATACTTACTTTAGCGGGCCTCTCCTCTGGAACGTTACCGCTTAAGGGAAGTTCAGGAAGTTAAATAGCCAAATGAAAACAGATGTATGGATGGTTAATTTCTTAATATTAAATGAAATATATCACAGCGGATCATAAAAGAAAGAAAAGAGATGAGAAAATGACCGGTGATTCTAGCTGATTAATTTATTGTAACATCTATATCTCAACGGGAAATAGTAGGCTATACTCGGTTACTTGAAGAAATAAATTACACGCTTTATCTTAACAAACGCCGAAATATTTAAATCGCAACCTATGATGAACGCTTTATGTAATAATAAAAAAAAATAGCGTCAATAAAATATGAACGCAGGCCAGCGACCCTATAAATATCTACTCGTTATGTCGTTATGGGAAAATTCAAGAAACTCGAATAATCACTTAATTAATGGCTAATTAACGGACGTCGAATCATGATTCGTTACAAGGCCGTATTACTAACTAACTATGTTTATCTGGATCAGTTATGATACGTTGGTAACCGCTGCAAAAAAATGAGGCTCGAGGAACAGAGAATCCCTACTTCGAATATCTCGCTCCACCAATGAATGCATGGCATGACAAGTCACATGTTCCTCTTAATAATTCATCCAAGGGAATTAGACAATGGAATTTCGATGTATAGGCATCTACCAAAAAAAACTACTCAGAGTAGTCAAAAAGGCATTGTCATTAAGCTACTCTAACTAATAGAATTTCCTAATTATTCCGAGGCAATTAAGTAACTGCGCGCGATGTCCAACCCGATTACCAATCCAAATGTATGCGCTACGAAAGCCGGAAACACTAAAAGCCACCGACTTTACTTTCGTGGTCCTCACGCGCCAAATTCAATTCGTTCGAAATTGAAATTTGTTTAGCGACGCAAATTTATTTTAATTGTCTCGATCAAGATATCGTCGGAGTGAAGCCGGACGGAATTTACGAGGGTTTTTCGCTAATAAATATAAATGCGCTTGAAGCTATAGCAACGGTGACGAATTCTAAGGTTATTTATGCTTCGATATACGATAGCCAAATCGACCCGTGACAACTTACCAATGCTAATTGGAGCTGGGTGTTCTTTGAAGAACTGCATATTGCTCCAATAAAGTGAAGAATAGTTCCTGAATCCAAAGTATTTTGATGCCCTTCTAAAATTCTAACTTGATAATGCTAGGCTGTTTTATCGATACACGTCTTCTTGTTGTATACGAACTCTATTCGAGTGAAACTTCGATCGAGATATCTCCAAGCCACTTTTTAAGTTGGCAAGCAAATAGAGACTTCATTTTTCAGGTACTCTTCGCTCATTTACCTTTTCTTCCATAAGCATTTTTATTTTTTCTATTATAGTTTTATGAGCCCAAGCTGATGGTCTATACTTATCACCTCCTCATTTTCAGAAAATGGGTCATTTGTATAAAATTCCAGATATTAATATTTCGTTTTGAGACTAGGTCCAATCTGAGTATTCGATAGTGAAACCATTTCACTGATCTCTCAAATTTTTGTACCCGCTTGGATAGATTTGTAATCATTGTTAACTTTTTTGTTGAAGTACGCTATCACAAATTGGTATCGCATGTTTTCTCGAATTTTTCTGACGTCGGAAATAGCATTGAAAACTCTTTCTTATCCCAGTATCATCACAAGTGCTAATTATCAATACTAATTGGATCTGGCATATTGTTAAAATAAACTCAAGATAACAAGTAGTGTGCCTCAAACAAACTATTTTGATGCCTTTTTATCATTCTATTTATACAGATGTCCTTGTTCTAAACGAACTTTACTCGCTAACACCCCAGGAAAAGAGAAACTTTGATCCAGATAACTCCAAACCACTTTTCAGATAGTGTACGTCCAGCGACCCTTTCTTCCATAAACATTTGCATTTCTTCCATTATGGTTTGTATAAGTTCCAGTACATTTTTCTCACTTCTTACCCTTTTCAGGAAAGAGGTCAGTTGGTTTTTACTCCAGATATCGACATTTAGTCTTAGGACTAGGGCCGCTCTGAGCATTTAATAATGCGATCACCTCGTTGAATTTTCTTTACTTATTTGTATGGATTTATAATCATTATTTACTACTTTGTTGAAGCACGTCCAATGGTCTCGCATCTTTTCAGGAGTTTTTCTGTCATCGAAAAAGAAACCGCTTAATCATCCAATAAGATGAAGAGCAAAAAGGGTGCCTGAAACCAGGACATTTTGATGTTCCTCTATAAGTCTGTCTTTATAATAAATGAATCGTTCATTTCAAAAACGACTTAAGTCATAAAACTAGATTTTACAGGAGAAGCAAAAAACTAATACTACAGAGATTAAGTTAATTTACGTTAAGAACGCAGCGGGGAAAAACCTAATATAACATGCTAGTTGAAAAACACTTACCACACAGAAAAAAAAATCAACCGTTTTTTTGTAAAAAAGAGAAAAAAACAGACTTAGGTCATTTTTGAAAGGAATAAAAAAAATTATTTTCGGAAATATTTATTTTTTACAAATCTTAAGTCAGTACATAAAAAAAACATTGTAGTTTTGTATTATAAAAATAAGTAAGCCATATTTAAAAAAAAATTAGGGCACATAGTCAAATTCAAGGTCATTTTCAGCCTCTTCTATATTATCTTCGTTAGTTGGCCATTAGTTGTTTTCGTAGAACCCATTATGTTCCCCTAAAATACTGCTTTGGACTTGCCGGATATTTTCGATTTTTTTTGGATTAATTGATACACGGTTTCTTGGGTAGACTTTTTCGGAAGGTGGAAAATTAATGGGTTGAGCTATATTTCTCAATAAAGGAAAATAATGAGAACTTAACCCATCAATAAAGTTACGGATTAATATAACTCCCTTTTTGTTCTTATTGTATTCAAAGTACATAAACGTGGATGTCGTAAATACTTGTTTAAGAGCCTTACGTATTCCTTTTCCAACAGACTCAATAGATAAACATGATTTTTTGCTGTGGCCACCATTGAACAAAATCGTAAATCTGGTTGGATTGAAGCATAAATACTGCAAATTGTTTACTGGCGTTAGCAATAATGCTATAATATTCGTCCGAAGCGTAAATACGATCGTGTTTTTTGATTTTTCTTTTAACAACTCCAAAGTCCCGGTCATTAGGTAAAAAGGAATGTCCTCGTTTATATTTCAGTTCCGTGTTAAAACAACATAAGTCGACGACTTAGGTTGTTTTTGCAGCGAACGTAAAAAATCTCTTCGTAAAATTTATATAAGGAAGCGTCGGACTTGTGTCATTTTAGCACAGAATGTGCGTCTACGGTCAAAGACATGTTTGGTAGTGAAATGTCAAAAAGCAAAATTATTGACTTAAGTCGTTTTTGAAATGAACGATTCAAATATAGAAAGCCTTCTTTCACCATGTTTGTTCATTGACCCGTTCTTTTATAATAATTTGCAAGAGTCAGTATGTACTTGCATTTCTGCATGAATGCAAGTTCAACAGCCGATACCTATCACTTCTTTACAAAAGTGTTCTATTGATACCCTTCCAGATATCAACGGTTTGCCTCGGCGCCAGGGTAATTTTTTGCATTAAATAGTCATTAAATTCTAAAATTTCTTCTAAACCACTTCATAAATTAGTATCATCACGACTGTTAATTGGGAAGGAATATTTCGTGAGGATACCTCATATTGGTCTAATAAACTCAAGTAGCACCTCAAGATTCTAAGAATGCCACTTTTCATGTTTGGGATACTGACTTAATCGTATTTTTCAACTTTGACAAATGCCTCAAACAGTTGGAAAACCTATATACTATTTATTCTATAGAATTCTGATTTTGAATTTTGAGTACAATTGTCAGAAGCAGTCAGAAAGGCACCAAGGATTTCTATATTTTTAGTCCTTGACCTCAGAGGTGTTTCAAGCTAATGTTGGACCTCTTTTGTCGACATTCATCTCCATCTTTTTCTACTGGTTCCGTTTTCCAGGTCCTTTCCTTCCCTCGAATTTTGCTTGAATAATGACCTACAGCAGTTGGTATTTATTATCTAGCAATGTTTCATTGAAGAGTTGCATAAATTCGGGCCAACATAGACGAAACTTATTATTTTTCCTTTGCAAAGAGTCGTTCAATTTGGGAAATTTCTAGATATTGACATATGGTCTTATCGCCAGCGCCAATTCTAGCATTGAATGATTACGTCGTTGAATAATTAGATTTGAGTGATGTTTCATAAAAATATGTTTGCAGGACAATTTAACTGTAGTGTAACTGATTTTTTCATCATCAACCAGCTCTTGTCGTGAACTGCTGTACATGGGCCATGCAAAGGAATAAATGGGGTGAAACCAAGACAACATATGGGTGTTTCACTTAAGCAACACATCTACATTTTCTTTTGAAAGGTGCTTGCTTCCCCGGAATCTGATCCTAGCTGTTTTGGAACTGCTTGAAAAAACTCAAGATGCTCGAAAAGAGGAGCAACGCAAAGATAGTCTGGATTCCGGGGCAATAGTGCACCAAAAACCGGTGGCAAAGATCAATTCTGAGTACAAATGATTGAAAAGTATGACTAGAAGCATACCTTAATCCACACTCAGGTGTCAGAAAGCCGCTAGTCCCGTCCAAAAAATTATAGTAAGGTTTTCGTTGAGGTGTACGATATTTTCATAGCTTTAGGTTCATTTCAACGTGACAATTAGACCTAACCTATGTATGTAGATTTATTTTATCGGTCAGCGTTACCTTCTGATAATTAAGGGATATGGTTAGGATTAAACTGCATCTAAATATCGAAAAATTCAAATGCCAAAAATCCCATCAATAATAATGATCTTAAAATTCTTTTTAGGAAAATTACCGACCGACGATAAAGCAAACATCATACATATTATTCACCAGCCTATAATTTTTTAAAATAAAGAAACGGCAGAATATGCTTTAGATTTCATCGGCCCTGCTTTCAATATTTCAAAATAAATATACCAAAACCCCCAATTAAAAAGGTGCTAGATAAAATTTTAATTAGACGTGTAAAATATATCAACTTTTTGTTCTGAAAGTTAAACCATCGTTTAGTGAGAAAAACTGAAGTGTTATTCAAAGCAATACTGGGTTTAAATGCAACGAATTGTCATCGAACCCATTTGACACGCAAGCTAACGATAAAACAACCATTGTTTGATTTGCATGCATCTCTCTTTGCTGATAGGCTATGGTATAGGAAATCGCGACGAAAATAAATTACCCACCGTTTAAATTTGTACGTTCACGGTTGGCGTCCCAACACTAAAAGACATTTAATCCCCAATAAACTAAGGTTAATCGACGATTTGCCCAGCAAAGTCGCTCGCGCCAAAACGGCGCTTGTCGCTTTACCTACGCAGATCGGTTTCCCTGCTGATTTATTAACACTCTCTGGCTGCTTATCGGATTAAGCCTTACCAACTTTATGGCAAATTTAAACTTTGTATTGTAGCCAATGAGAACAGCTGTGTAAATTTAACTTGACTATGTGGTAAAATTACGTATAGCAGTTGCAGAGAGTATAGGTGATGAAAATTGCATTAATAACTCATATTCGATATTCCTTAAACAAATTGGTGTGTACGTCCTTGTTGTTTCTACTTACGCACCAGTGAAATGTGACCTTAACTACTAGTGAGAAAAGGAGAACAATTTCACGATACATATCATTTAGGCGCTAAATTATCTGATATGTTTATAGAGGGTATTACAATTAAAGCTTCCGGTTCCACTGGATACCATGAAGATATGGACTTTTAATTAGTTATTCTTTTTATTATCTTCAGCAATTTAATCTCATTAACACCTTGTTCTTGTTTCGAGCTTTCTGCCTGCTTTAAGCGTTCATCCCTAGCTTCACTAGTTAGTATTTTGGGTCAGGATGGTGGATAAATCCTAGTTGGACTGGTGTCTGGAATCAATTAAATTAAACTGCTCATTATAACTAACAATTATACAGAGGACAAGCAACTATTACCTTCAAAGCAAGACGCAACATATGCATCAACTAAATTACACTTAATAAAGATTATTGGATTGAAAAGTTCATGAAGAAATCAATTCCTATTTTACTTTAATTATTCTCTTCTGGTTTATTCTTAATTGTATCTTCTACACCTTTGTTCTCAAGCTTCATGTTGTTATCTGTGAAATGTCCGCATTATCCTCGAGTTTCTTGCCAATTTTGGTTTGATGCGTTGTATTATCTTTTTTATATTCCCACGATCATCTTTCTGTTTCTTTATGCTTTATGTTATTAAACTTTCTTCATTATATTGGGGTTTCTTATAAAATTGTTGTATCTGGTCAGCTAAAGTCCTTATCTTCCCGATTCTTTGTTCGATAAGATCTTGAATTAAACTGATTGTAGCTTCTGTTACCTTCTCAAAATTACTGGTTGCTAAGATTTTCATCTATCTAGTCACTTTCACCTTTAAGTTTTTTCATAGTTTATGTAATTACACATAATTTTTCTCTATTACCTTCAATGTTCTTATCAATATGTTCAATCAGGTCTTAGAAGCATTTGTTAAAACTCTATGCTTTCGATTTATCGCTTAAAAAGTTTCTCAATCAAGCATATTATTCTTTTCATATCATTGTCATCATTTCGCTTTCTGATCAAACTGGTTGTTAATTCTCTCATCTTCTCTTCAAGCTTTACATTGCTTTCTATAAAATGTGTGCACTGTCTGTGAGTTTTTTGCTAATTTGTTCAATTTGTTTCATACCAGTAGCTTCTGTACACTTTTATTGAAACTTCATCTGTAAAAGACCGAATTATCTTCGAGTTCTTGTGAGTTTGTTCAAACTGGTTTTAGTGCGTTCTATTATCTTCTTTCATCTATCCACGCTCCTCTATATAATTTTTATGGTTTATATTATTAAGCTTTCATCATCATCTTTGAGTTTATCGGCAATTTACTGATACTAGCCTATTAAAATCGCTATTTTATCGATACCTTGTTTGGAAACTTCTTAAATGTAACCATTCATACTTTGCTATGTATATTACTGCTTTACTTTTCGATCGAAACGATTGTAGTTTCTGTAATTTTTCTCCTCAAAGATCATTTTATTTTCTATAAGATTTCAGCATTGCCTTCGAGCTTTTTGCCAATTTGTTCAAATCTGGTTTTGGTGCTTTCCATTATTTTCTCTGAGCTTCTTTATGGTTTACCTCATTATCTACAAATTTTGTTCACTATCTTTGAGTTTCTTGCCAATTTGCTCAAAATGTTTTTAAAGGCTCCAGCTAAAATTCCCTTTTTTTAGATGTCTTTTTTGAAAAGCCCGTTAAAGAAACACCTCACGTTTCATCAACTGATAGTGTTGATTCTGTTAACTTCTATAAAAGTTCTATGCTATTTTTTTAAAGATTTCCGCATTGTCTTTAAGTATCTTGCCAATTTTTTCAGGGTACTTTTGGTGCGTCCTATTATTTTCTTCTATCTCGCCACTTCCATCTTCAAGTTGCATTACGGGGTACGCTATTATCTCAAATTTTGCTTCATTACCTTCAAGTTTCTTATCAATTTGTCCAATCTGGTTCAAAACTCCTATTTTTCCGATTAGCTAAAAAGCTTTTTAATTACCATTACTTTGTCATCAAACTGATAATCGCTTCCGTGATCTTCCCTCAAGCTTCATGATGTTTGCTATACGAATCCCGCACTATCTTTGAGTTTTTTTGCCAATTTGTTCAATCTGGTTTTGATGCTTCCCATTATTTTCATTAAGCTTCTTTATGGTTTACCTCATTATCTACAAATTTTCTTCACTATCTTCGAGTTTCTTGTCAATTTGCTCAATCTAGTCTTAAAGGCTCCAGCTAAAATTCCCTTTTTGCCTTTGTTTGAAAAGTCCTTTAAAGAAACACCTCACGTTGCATTAACTGATAGTTGCTTCTGTTAACTTCTATAAAAGTTCCATTCTATTTTGTTTAAGATTTCCGCATTTTCTTCAAGTATCCTGCCAATTTTTTCAGGGTAAATTTAGTGCGTCCTATTATTTTTTCCTATTTCGCCACTTCCATCTTCAAGTTGCATTATGGGGTATGTTATTATCTCAAATTTTGGTTCATTACCTTCGAATTTCATATCAATTTGTTCAATCTGGTTCAACACCACTCCTATTTTTCCGATTAGCTAAAAAGCTTTTTAATTACCATTACTTTGTCTTCAAACTGATAATCGCTTCCGTGACCTGCCCCTCAAGCTTCATGTTGTTTACTATACGAATCCCGCATTATCTTTGAGTTTTTTGCCAATTTTTGTTTTTCATGTTTTGTTTCACCAGATAGTCAAAGTTTGATTAAATATTTGTAACTTATTAACATCTGTATTTTCCTGATTATTTGCTTGAAAAGCTGCTATATTTTACTTTAATTTTTTTATTTTCTGCCCCAATTAACTTCTCGTCAACCTTGATGCTATAAAGCTTCTGAATTGTCTTAGCCTTGAACTCTTGACGCGTTCTTTTATCATATTTTATCTTGCAGCTCCAGCCTTAAAGGATCCTTATATTTTATTTCATTTTATCTTTAGAGTCTGATCAACGGTTTGCACCTTCTCAAGATACCATCCCTCGTTTCCAGATCCCTTACATATAAAGTTCTTGATTAACTCAACTTATTTCATCATCGCATCACTTTCTGATCAAACTCTTAGTCGCTTATGCTACCGTTTTCTCCAAACTTTATGTTGTTATCTATAATTCTTAGCTTTATCTTCGAGACTCTTCAATCTAGTATTCACGTGTCTTTCATCTCGCCTCTTCTGCCTTCAAATTTATTTGCGCATTATTTAATGTCATCGTAATGAAGTTTTTTTGGGTTTTTTAATACTTCACAAGATTTCAAAGGATTGTTGCTTCGGTCACCTTCTCGTTAAGTTTAATGTAGATTCCTTCTAAGCCTTTCTCGAGTTTCTTGTCAATTTGTTGCAGCGTCAGTCTTTAGGTCTCTTGATATTTTACTTCATCTTATCTTTAAAGTTTGATCAAAGGTTTGCACCCTCTCAAGATGTTATCCCTCTTTTCCAGATGCCTTACATATAAAGTTCTTGATTGACTCAACTTATATTTCACTTCTCTTATTTCATCATCGCATAATTTTCTGATCAAAGTCATTGTGCCTTATGCTATTATTTTCTTGAAGCTTTATGTTGTTATCTATAGTTCTTAGCTTTACCTTCGAGACTGATAAATCTAGTCTGCACATGTTTTTCATCTCGCCTCTTTTGTCTTCAAATTTATTTGCGCATTATTTAATGTCATCGTATTGAAGTTTTTTTTGGGTTTTTTTAATACAACTCTTCAAGATTTCAAAGGATTGTTGCTTCTGTCACCTTCTCGTTAAGTTTCATGTCGATTTCTTTTAAGCCTTTCTCGAGTTTATTGTCAATTTATTGCAGCGTCAGTCTTTAAGGGTCTTGATATTTTACTGCATCTTATCTTCAAAGTTTGATCAAAGGTT
>MU192153.1:0-11667 GCA_016904865.1 Pissodes strobi
ATATTGAAATTATTCACCCTGCATACCTAGCAGTACTGGTATCTGTTTATTTTTGGTTTATGTATAATCCAAAAACTGAAAATTTCAAAAATATGGTAGAAAAATGTTATCCTCAGAAATTTTGCAGGTGTCAAGTCAGAAAAATGGTATATCTAAGTGAAGAGTGGTGGCTGTGTGCATGTATGAATCATACCAAATGAAACACTTTGTATTCCATGCAAAATTTAATCCAAAAGGACTTCTTATAAAAGCATAACAGAGCGCTTTCGGCCTAAGCCATCATCAGTGTTACCTGAAAAGTAAGTAGAAGAACCACCCATTAGCAGAAGAAAATGGCTGCTGTGAGAACTTTAAGAATGAAATGGAAAATGAAGAAATGACAAAGTTATATCAAGATTCAGAGTGTTTAAAGCTTAAAAGGCATAAAATAGGTGTGAGATTTAAAATGGTGTTTTTTTTTTGTAATTTTTTGGGTGATTTTTTTAGAGACAAAGGAAAATGGTAGAGGTTCTTACACTTACTTGTCATTGGACCTGAAGAACATATCGACGAAGAGTAAACAAACAACACCAACAAACAATGGTCACATCACAATCAAAAAGTCAAAAGTCACATTTTAAAAGGCAACATAATCTTTAAAAAGGACAATGCCCAACCACGCGTTACGTGGAACGACAAAATGTGTCGTTGAAGTTGACAGTCATGTCAAGCAAACTCTGAAGCCACAGGAAGTGGACCGCAAAACAATTTTTGGCGGTAAATTTAAATCTTAAAAATAAATGTTAAACTAATACAGACAGTTATTCAGAATACAAATGAAACAAGTAACATTAGAAAGGAAGTCTGGAGAACAGACTGGCTGACACTAAGCTAGTTGAGGCCAAAAGATAAGATCAATGTTAAATAAAAATGTTATATAAAAAATGTGTTATATAGATAATTTCTAGAGCATAAATGATGACTCAAGAAAATCATTGTATTAAAGAAAGATGATGCTTACTTGACTGAGTAGAAGAATATTAGAAAGAAAAACTAAAGTCAAAAATTTTTTTGTTTTATTTATATAATTATAAAAAAACCGCATTAAAGGCAGACATCAGCTCGACCCAATCTACGAGACTGCCCCCCCCCCTTGTTTGGGTGCTATAATTTTTATTTGAAATAAATTTTTTTTTAGGGTATTTATAATCAGTGCAGTAGATATGGGTAAGACTGACCCCACCCAAAATGAGCCGTGAAGAGATAAAATAAATAAGGTACTCTGAGTGGATAGCTATTACAGAAAATATAGAAAGAACAAACTCAGCAAGTAAGAAGTATGCAAGTGAAAACAAAGGAACCTTAGTTAAGAAGTCTCCTGTGCAGAGGAATGTATGATCTATTCAGATTAACCTGAGTATTGAGGCAGTGGTTGTTCTGAGACAACTCGCTGTTGATCTCGATATCCTCCAAAAAGTCCAGTCTGTTGAAATTCTTTGAAGAAATACTATGCAAGATTTTTGAGTTGGAATGAGGGCTAAAACTATGGTTGAAACTACGTAAATGTTCTCCAAAAGACGAGTTATTCCTGTTTAAGTGTTCGCTGATGCGGACTTTTAATGGCCTGCAAGTTCTGCCAATGTAGGTGCTCTCACACGAATTGCATGACAATTTATAGATTCCACTTTTCGAGAGGGTATCAATCTTATCTTTCGTGTTATTTAGAAAAGTTTGTAATTGATTCTTATTTTTAAAAGAGACAAAAGAATTATTGACAAATTGGCGGATTGTATTAGAAATCTTTTCATTAGTCTGAACATTAAAAAAAGGAATAGAGAAGTATTTTTTAGATGTATTGTCCAACAAGCCGTGAGAGAGTTCCCTTCGTAATTTCTTAAGTTTAGTTTTAGTTATCAAATTATCAACAAGACTGGGGTCAAACTGGTTATTGAAGGCAATCTGCTTGATTATGTTCACTTCATTGTTATATTCCCTATTAGACAGAGGTACAGATTAGATATTAGACAGAGGTAAGCGCTCTGTTATGCTTTTATAAGAAGTCCTTTTGGATTAAATTTTGCATGGAATACAAAGTGTTTCATTTGGAATGGTATATCTGGCAACGCTGTTCTTAGGTAAAAATGGCTTGGATTCTATACCCAACCACATTGCTTTATTTTTCGTGCGCTTATTTAAATAATTCATCCTATTAAAAAAAAACAGAGTATAATTTATCCGCCAAATTAGTGTTAATTATAGATATTATTAGTTTGCAACAGCGTTACTAAATTGAATTACCTCAACTAAGTTAAAGTAAGCAACAAATTTAAATTAAATGATTTGAATTCGTTATTTTAGGTAAATTTTAAGACAAATGCTATTATAAGACTTTTATATAAATATCAATAATTACTTATTTTGTTTAATATGATAATATTACTTGTGTATGTGTGTTTTTTTTAATATGCCAATAATATATAAAAGAATATATTTTACAAAATGCTTATTATAAAAATATATTAAAGTATGTAAATACAAATTTACATTTTAACACAACAAATAATAATTAAAATACAATAATGTAAATAATAACACATGTACAAGGTTTTTGTTTATAATCTACTAATACTAATCTTTAAATTTTAAATGGTATTTGAGACATGTAAATCATATAAAAAAATCTTGTAAGCTCATAAGATCTTCCGATTATTTTTCAAAAATATTATTTGATTAATTATACCTTAATAAAAATTAAAATGAAAATAAATACAAATTTAAAAATACATTAAAATTTACATCATTAAGAAATTATTTCTTGAAAAATATTCTTTAGATGAAAACTAAACTATATAATATAAAAACCTAATTCTTAAAGTATTTAAAGATTGGCAACATAAAAAAAATAGTAAATTCGTTTGTATAAAATTGGCAACAGTGACGATTTTTCATAAAATTTTGTACTTCCTATTGGCACATTATGGTTCAGCTAGGAATAGCTTTTTCGTTTTTAAATGTTTAAATCTTAAAATAACGTCATTGTGGTTTCTTCTTTTTACACTGAGTAAAAAGAATGGCAATGGGGTGGGGGCGGACGGTTTAAAGCTAAAAATTAAATATGTATTGAAACATTAAAAGTAGAAAAAAATATGCACATGAATATTACCTTTTCTTTTATTTTTGGCAAGTTATATATCATATTATTGGCATTCCTTTAAAAGAGCAGCAGGTATACATTGATAGATTTGTATGTTGGTGGTTTATACAAACTCTTCTTTTAACATTTGTAAATGTTTTAATTTTATAATAATGTCATTGTGGTTTCTTCTCTTTAGGCTGATGATAATAAATAGCAAGGTGGCGGGCAGTTTAAAACTAAAAATGTAATATTGAAATATTGAAAGTAGAAACAAATTATGCATATGAATATTACCTTTTTGCTTTTTGGCAAGTTATATAGATAGTAACTTTCCCAAGTCATGTTATTGGTATTCCTTTAAAAGAGCAGCAGTTATACATTGGGTGATTTGTATGTAAGTGACTTATACAAACTCTTCTTTTATCATTTGTAAATGTTTTAATTTTATAATAATGTCATCGTGGTTTCTTCTTTTTGAGCTGATTATATAAATAGCAACGTGGCGGGCGGTTTAAAACTAAAAATTAAATATTTAAATATTGAAAGTAGAAAAAATTATATAAGTAAATATTACCTTTTTGCTTTTTGGCAAATTATATTGGTAGTATTTTCTCAAGTCATGCTATTGTTATTCCTTTAAAAGAGCAACAGGAACAGGTATACATTAGGAAATTTCGGTCCTACCGTGGGTTGTTTATGCAAACTTCTTCTGAGAGAAAATTTCATGTAAAACAACATTTTAATGCTTTTCTTTCTACTTTAACTGAAAAAATATATAACTTAATTAGATGTATTTGTTTTGATTCGACATATTATAAACTTAGGTGAAACAGCCAAAGAAATAATTTTCTGTTTAATCACTTTTTTTTCCACTTCTTTCAAGGACTGATTGTGAATGTGCTTGAAACTAAAAATAAGTTTTTAAATAACATTAAAGTAGTAAACAACATCATTTCCAAGTTACCTAAAGATCTTTTTTGTGCAGCATTTGAGAGTTTCTTTTATACAAAGAAAGTATGTAGGTATACTTATAATTTTAATAAGACTGTTTTTAGGTGCTAAGGTGCTTAAAAGATAAAAATTACATAATACAATAAAATTGAAAAACTAAAAATAAAATATTAGAAATTGCAAAGTATTCTTTAAAAACCACATTAGTATACAATGTTACTGGTTATTCGATACAGATGCGATACGGGAGGCGATAATAATTAAATTTAACCATAATATGCAAAAGTTAATAGTTTTTTAAGAATTTAAATTTTTCTGTTTTTCTCCAAAAGATAGACGTAAATGGTTTAAAAGTTAGTTTACTCTTTCTAGTGGTTATTTATTTAAAAATATTCAAGCTACCATATTAGGATTAAATTTACTTCTTACCACCTCCCCTATCCCATCTGCAAAAGAATATATCGAATTACCAATAACCGTCTATATTATATCATGAAATTTTGTAAATTAAGTGACTATTTTACAAACTTGTACCACATCACTTACTTATATTTATCAAATTGTTGCCTAGATAAATTCATTCAATGTTCTTTTATTGGTTGACTCGTTATAATACAGTTGCCATTTGGAGAAGTACTTTTAAATTTTGACTAGAAAATGAATTAGTTTCAAATTATTTTAATTGTATGTATAATATTTTTAACTTACATTTTAAATCGTCACTGCCGAGAAAAATACATAAACTAGAGGTCTGTACTAGAGTTGATTCTTGATATTTGCTTGGGTGCTTGAAAAATAAAAATAAAAAATTACATATTTCCAAAAAAAAGAAAAAAAGAAAAATTACCTTTATTTTAGAATTTTTGTTTGTTGGACACTGCATTAATTGCAGTGGCATCTTTGACTACGTTTAGCCAATATACTCGTACGTAGAAGCGCATTTTTTTATTTACACTACATCTTTGAGATGCAGGGGCAGCTTGACTACGTTTAGTGCGAGTATAACTGGAAGCCAACATACTAGTATGTAGAAGCGCATTTTTTTATTTACACTACATCTTTAAGATGCAGGAGCAGCTTGACTACGTTTAGTTCGAGTATAGTTGAAAGCCAACATGTTATTGCCATATATACATATTACATTACAATAAAAAATATGTAAATTTATTGCACTTTTTCTAGTACTGATATGTAAACATCTTCTAGTTTACAATCGAAATGATCTAATTGTGATACGTTAGTATCATTACACTGCAGCCAATTACCTTTCTCTTTTAAAATGACTGCTATATAATGGCCCGATGTAAGTTGATCACCCAAATGTTTTATAACACATTTTAATTGAAACACTTGATTATCGATTGTAATTCTTTCGGGATTAAAATCGATAATTTTTGTATTAATTTTGATCGATTCGTTATTTTCTCTGCGATATCGAACAAATACCATAAAAAGGTATTTATTCACTAGCTGTAAATGAGATTTTATTTTAATGAAAGACAAACATGTCGGACACTTAATATCTGTTTGTTGAAACGTGAAAAAATCATTAAAAGAAATCTCATTTTGTTCCGTTTCCGGAAAATATACAAAGTGATACTGTTGATTATCACTGATGTTTGTTACCTGACTGGTATTACATAATTCACAGCATTGCTCATCAGCCGTAGACACTTGTATAGATTGAAGAAAGTCATTGTCCAATTTATTGAATAAATAGGTATTGAATTCCTGTACATCCTGTTGTATAGGTTCGTTAAAAACAGCATCAACTTTGTTTCTAATACTTATGGTGTTAGATTTTTGATGTAAAATAATTTTATTAATTTCAATATTAATCGGAGTATTAGCCTTGCTAACAGACGATCGAAATTCAGGTAAAGAAATTAAACACTGAATTGTTGAATTAGCATAACATGAAACTCCATCTCGATTTTCCAATGGTTTGTGACAATACCTACCATCCTCGTACGTATTTACCATCATTGATTCAGACAAAACATTCCTCATGTTTTCGTCCGAATCATTTATTACCATTTGTTCAAGCATATCTTCGTCCGAACCAGATGTTTCACTTAGAATTATTTCCTCTATGTACGACGAATCAATAATTGGTGATTGAGCAGGCAATGGATCAACATTTTGATCTTGTGTATTTGCATCGATACTTGAACTATTATTGCAAGGTAAACCATCTGTAATAATAACATTTTTGTATAAGTTTACAGCAATAGCTTTATGAAAACTATAAACCGTATCAAACAGTTCACTTTTAATTTTTTGACTGTTGGAAAAACACCAATCTATGTTTGTAGAAGCTTTGCTAGTTGACGCGGTTGATTTTATTTTAGATTCAAAACCTTTTGATTTCAGTGTTGAAACTAATTGATTATTTTCCGAAACGGATATGTCACAATTAAAATCGCCCAAAATTAAACAGTCTCCATCGATACTTGCTAAAATGCTTAATAAAATATCAATAGCTTTTTTTGTTTTAAATTTTGGAGGAATGTAAACAACTACCACAGTGAATTGGCCCAGTTGAAATACTACTGCTTGAAATACACGAAAATCGTTTATTTCTTTAATTTTTTTGAGCAATTTTACTTCAACATTAACTTTTTTATAACATAAAATTCCAAATGGTTTATGATGATCTGGAAGACAAATGTTACTGAAGCATTCGTATCCCTAAATATCAATTTTATCAGAAGTATTTATCCAGGTTTCTACAAATAAAATTATAGCGGACCACATAAACAATGGATTATTTTTAACAAATTTGTTATGTTTAAGATAACTTTGAATATTTTGATACACAATTGTGACCTTTTCACGTTCGTCAAGTATGTGTTGTTTCAAACTACTTTGAAGCACTTTATTTTGTCGTAAATTTTGCATTTCGGCATAACTTTTATCTGCTACTGTTGCTTTTCGAGGAGCCTGAAAGGAACCAAAAAGATACAGACCTGAAAGGCTTGTAGCTCGACTACGCGCTACATAAAGCGCGTTTCTGTCTATTGACTTTTGTAAATGCACAGCTACTTGGGTATAAGTGGAGCCTTGGGACTTGTGTATTGTTATACCATCAGCGATCAGCAATGGAAACTGTTTCCTTTCGACTGATATCTTGTTGCCTTTTTTCATATCTACAGATTTTGCGATTTTTTCTATTGGTGTCCACGTATTGGACAAACCCTCTAAAATCATTAAAGTTTGGTATTTTTTTCTTATATTTTTACCAACTCTTTCTTCTGGAAAGTCCATCCAAACCGTTTTGGGACTTTCGTCCTGAGATCTAGTAATTTTTCTCAGGATTCCTGTGGCCCCATTGACCAATCCATCTTCGATATTTAAATTACACGAAATCATGTATTTTGCATCCACTTGTAATAGCAATAGTCGAATTAAACCGAAACTTTCACTTTTTTTTCAAATTTGTTGCATCTTCTAACAGTTTTGCTTTTAATTTATCATTACATGAACCTTTTACTTTATCAACAGCAAGTGAAGTGGCTTTATCTGTTTTATATTGACTTAATTTTAAAGCATTGAATGTGTCTACCTCGTTATTGCTTTTAAGTAGACGTATGGTCATTTCTGGAAGAATTGCGTCCTCCTTGGTTTCCCGTGATTTCAGTAAGGACACCTCTTCTTTGAGTCATTTCACCCACGGCCAAATTATTCAATGCCATAGCGAATTTTTTGTCGTCTCGTTGTCGCATAATTTCTGTCAATTCAAAAAATGAAAATTTATCCCACAACAACCTACCGTTTATTACAGCGTATGGATCATTGTATGCAGGTGAAAAAATCCATTTATCACCTACAGGCGGCAAATGTCTTAAATCACCAACTAAAATAATGGAAATGCCTGCAAAGTCATCTTTACTTTTAAATATTTGTTGTAAACGGGAATTTACGTTGTCAAACATTTTGGCACCGACCATTGAAAATTCATCGATAATTAACAATTTAAGTTTAGCCAATTTCGTGTATAAAGTGCTAACTAAATCGTTACTTATTGGTATTAATTGATCAGCATATTGATTAACGGACAAAGAAAAAACAGAATGTAATGTCATACCGTTAATATTGAAGCTCGCCTTACCAGTAGGAGCTGTTAATAGTAACTTAATTGTTTCAGGATTGTTACCTGGAATACTGTTGGAATATCTTAAAATCGATTGATAAATAGCGTGTATTAAACGACTTTTACCAACACCTGCACCACCTGACACAATCTCATAAAATGGAGAATTTGCCTTAACTTTACCTAAAGTATGAGTTAGATATTCATACTGTTTTTCGTTAAGAGTACTAATCAACTGATTGTACTCATCGTCGCTAATTTGAAGTGGTGTTGGGAATCCTCTTTTTTCATTCGGTTCTTTTGGATCTTTATTCCTTAAACCATCAATGACGTCCACCGCGGGATCGTCTAAACCATATGGCAGATATTCGGGATCGGGTTCGTGTTGAGACAAATCCGGTATGATATCATTTTCGTCATGTTCTTGTTGAGCATTTTCATATGCTTCATCTAATTCGCCATATCTAAAACATCAATTTTTTTTCTATTTTCTTTAATTTGTTCAAACATTGCCACGTATAGTTGTTCTTGATTTACGTCGATTAATTCTTGTTGCTCGTCTCTCCAAGGAGTCTAAAGCATTAGTTGTTGTCTGTAATAATTGATTGGGTCTTGTTGTAACCCATATCTATTAAAACTTAGAACTTTAGAATGTTGACGTTTCTTCAATATACCGCTTTTATCTGTACATAAAAGCTGATTTGTATTTACGTGCTTTTTTTCATCATAGGTGATAAAATTGTAATCAGCCACAAATTCGGCCAGACACAAATTTTCCAGTTCTTGCGCACGAACAATATAATGATCTAATAAATTAGTTTCGGAAATGTTCACATCGTCGTCCGCTAATAATGCCAATTCTGTTTTTCTTTTCAACATCTTGACTCGGTCGTCTGGTGACAAACAGCTTATGTATACTTCCTGAGTGCTTGTTTCAGACATATTCTATTGTAATATACTGTAAGCGGCTTCTTGTGGGCTTACTTCACTGGCGTTCATAAAAACGTTACCTAATTTTTGTAATTGTTGTTTTACATCATAATTACCAGCCCGTATTTCCTGCATTGCCTCTTTTAATAATTTAGACACACCTCGTTCGGATTTGTTAATATAATTGATAATGTACTTACAACATGCGTATGGATTTAAAATGAATTGTATATCCATATTTGACTTCATCATTCCTAGTATTTCTTCGTTGAATGGATTTACGAAAGAATCTTTGACTGATCGTTTCAAATATACCATTGGCTTTCGAATGTTTGTTTTAATGATATCAATGTACTATTCCTTGGTAAGTGAAAATTGGGCTAAAAAGTCAGACATTGAAACTTCGTTATCCTTATTTTCGTTAAGAAACTTTTTAATTTCTTGAAATTTACTGGATGCATTTGATGAATCTTTCTCATTTACTTTTGTTGGACATAATATCGTTACCTCGTCCATGGGCAAGAAAGGTATACCATATCGACACGACACCACATTTCGAAATTCCCTTTTACAACTTTTACTATGGTGATGTGTCTGATATGGTATTAGTCCTGCTACTTTTTCCAAAGTACTGTCACACGTTATGTATTTGGCGATCGCATTTAGCTATGCTTTCTTCACTCCCAAAATTGCAAATAGGAGCGTCCTTTAGCCATAACAAACAGTGTACGTGTGGCGATCCTCGATGTTGAAATTCAACTCTAAAGAAATAGTTTTCTATAGGATAATCTTTAAATATTCCAGAGGTGAATTTTATTTGGTTAAATAAAAGTTTGAACCTGTTATTGAAATAACTTGCGCAAGTAATAGGATCACTACGAATTAATCTAGTTTTTTGTTGATTGGGAAGATTTAACGCCTCCTCCTCTGAAATATCATTTTTATCGACTACTTTTGTTAAAACTACTAACAATTCTGGCCACATTGTCTCAGCGGCAGACACTGTAAAAAATATAGTGGGCACATTAAATTGTCTTATCATTGACATTAGTTTTCTTTTTTGTTTCTGCCAGTAGACAGGAGCTGATGATATTTTTCCTAAAACATTATATCCGCTGTTACTTTGAATTAAGCCAGCTAAAACGTCTGCTGTTCGCACTTCCTTAGCCGTGTACTTTTCCTTGCCTATCTTTTGCCGTATTGCTACGTTAATATTATTGATAACTTGAAACAGAATCTTTTTCTTATACATATATAATAAAGAATCAGTTCGGGCAAACCTTCTATCCTTATGTGAAGCTTGTAATTTTGCAATTTCGCTATAAGAAAGTTTACCTTTAAACTGCTTTTTGTTGCCACAAAATATTGTCGGAAAACTAAGTTCTTCGGCATACTTATCCTTCATTAAATGTATTGGTTTTTGGTTTTCGCCAGGAGCCCAAGCAATATTTTCCACTACATCGTTATCCAGTAAGGTTTGTTCACCACCCGGATTGATTTCATCAAAGAAATCCTCTCTCTCGAATTCTTGCAACAGCTGATTCAATTCTTGTTCCAGATCCTCAGAAACTTCATTGATTGTTTCGGCATCATTGTCGTCAGGATTTTGATTTTGCCTGGCTTGATAATTTTGTAACCACTGGTCCGAAACAGAAATGTTTATCTCTTTGTACAGTGGCTGACTTACCAGATATTCTGCCGCTTTAATGACAACTCCTGGTCGAATTGTCTGGCAAATATAGTCATTGGTAAAGTTGAGTTTCCTTTTCAGCTTCAACTGAATGGTACCGTCGTCCAGATTTCTTGGCAGAGCCTTTACGGTGGTGTCGATCGATATTGGGACGTTCACTATTTGACCTTTAATGCTGCATTGACGATCGTAGCCCAGGCGTTTTATCTGCATGAACGGCAATCTTGGACTGACCAACCTTTCTTCGCATGTCGACAGATCTTGTAACTCAGGCGGACTCGGGAATATAATTTCATAATTTTTATAACATAGTGAAGGGATCATTCCTTTCTAGATGCTTTGGTAACAGGATCCACACACAAGGTATGTTTCATTTTCTGATGCGCCGAATATATTCTCCCAGAGAGCATTACTGTATTTGGAAATCACAAATGCTTTGTAAGCCAGTTTGCAAGTTCGGGGAAACCACAATCGATGACAACAGGTGCATTCTTGCGTGGGTCCTTCCTTGTTTAATTTCTTAAACGTTTCATGGTCACTATTTAACATTGCTCGAACGTTGTTGAGGATTTCCGTTAGACGATTTTGTTGTCTTTCCGTTTGTTTCTTGCGCTTGTCTTTTTCTCTTTCTGCTTGCCTGTATGTGTCATCTTGGCGGAGGGTCTGAACTCGGAATATGTTTTTTTCATTTTCCTTTGCTCTGTATTCTTCATTAGATTGTCTGGTTTCTCTCGTACGGCTTTTGTTCGTTTCAGCTTCTTTTGCTTTAAAGTCAACAAACGATCTAACTTCTTTCATGTGCCTTTTGTTCGTTTCAGTTTCTTTTGCTCTAAAATCTCCGGACTGTCTTAATTTTTTTATTCGTTCTTTATTTATTTCATCTTCTTT
>JAEQML010058054.1:0-30997 GCA_016904865.1 Pissodes strobi
GGTAAGAAATAGGCCTTTAAAAAGAAAAGATAAACATTACCTATTTCATATTTCACAGAAATACTGCTTTAAATTTTTATAAATAATAAAGATATACATTTGCAACTAAAATTTCTAAAACGAGAGACAAGTTTTGGTCAATATGCTAAATAGAAAACACTCATTTCTATGCAATAAATGCCTTGGTTTTTATTTATTTTATTTTTTGCATAGTAATAAAAAATACTTGATTTGGAAGAAATTGGTTTATATATCATGTTACATGTCACTGGCAAAGGAATTTTAAGTGAAATAAGATGGTGAAAAAATAAACATATGCAAAATTGTACAGTTATGTAGAACAAAAAAGTGGATAGATATATTCTATATTGTTGTGGAGGATTCATGTTTGTTAGACAAATTGTTACCTATTTCTCTACCTCAGTTGTGGACTTTTTGAATAAGGCCGCTTTGACTCTGGTCCTAGGGTGTAAATTGCACATGAGCCAATTTAGTGACCCTAATGAATTTGAAAATCCTAAAAGAACTGGAAAATGCTCGACGTTTCAAGAAATAAAATTTGCCCTTATTTTTAAGCACGTTAAATTTAAAAGTGAAAATGGTTAGTAAATGCGATTATTACCATAAAAAGAGTTATGAATAGATCGAGCACTTTGACAAAGTGCAAGAGCTATTCATAACTCAGAATCTCTTCTGGCACTGCATTGTGTTGAAATTAGCAAAATAAAATATTCAAAATTCAATTGCCTATTTAATATTTTTTAAACAATTCTTAAAGGAGTTAACGTTTTTACAGCTTAACTCTCAAAATACCAACCGAACTTTTACATTCGCATAATGGATCGTGTTCAAAATAGTATGAAGTACCTGATTTTACCATTTTCGCATTGCATCAATATGTGTTATTTAAGCGAAGCAATATCGTCGGAAAATATCTTAAATGAGGCATAATTGTAGTTTTGTACAGGGTAGCTTAAGATGGGCCCATACCTTACCTTATTTTTATCGCATTTTGTCATATACAGGATATTTAGTTTAGCCAGTGTTGATAGCGAGAGTACCATAGTTTCATTAAGGGTCTTAATTAAACCAATAGGAATGCCCAAAAGTGACAGTTAATAGGCGAAGCTAGATAAGCGAGGAAAACGCATGACCCTTCGCTCGCTTCGCTCGCTTCGGGGGCGCAACCAACTAAAACTAAACCAAACAAACCTTAAGGAGGCATGCCCAAAACCAGTTCTAATCAAGCAGAAAAAGTCACTGGCTTTGTTTTTACATTTCTCAAATTTTCTAAATTGCATCTAGCACCACCCATTCATTAACTGTCCCTTTTGCGTATTCCTATTGGTTTAATTAAGACCCATACCGGAATTGTGGGGTGGATGTGCTTTCGCGTGTTGATAGCAACTTTCTTATTTCAAATGGAAGAAATTTCAAGATTAATTGATACCCTCTTCGTAAAGTCATTAGTTTAGGAGATAGAAACAAATAAAAATCAAGTTTATGGACATTTTGGGGAGGTACTGACAGGAAATGGTTGGAGACGGTTGAAAACGATTTGTATATTCCTATTTTAACTTTGAAAGATCTAGCGAATGGTGTCAATACAAATGGTACTCCTGGTACGATTTTGGTACTCTCCGTGGTATGTCCTAGGATGGTATCATGTGATAGTTCTTTTAAAGTTAAGATAAGAAGATACAAAACGTTTTCTTCCATTCCCATCAGTCATTTTCTTCCAGCATCTCTCCAACATGCCCAAAACTTCATATTATTTTGTTTATCAGTTAAACTAATAAATTTACTAAATGTAGAGTTAAGGCTGTGTGCATGTACGAAACATACTAAATGAAACACCTTTTGTATTCCATGCAAAACTTTTAATGCGAAAAGGAACAGAGCGTAACAGAGCGCTTTCTGCCTAAGCCATCATCAGTGTTGCTTGTCAGTGGAAACGAGAAACATATCGAAATAAAGAAACAAACAACATCAATTATTGACAATGGTCACATCAAAATTTCACAAACTACATTTTTTGGAAAGAAAAACGAGGGCTAAAAAATGTTGCTTGTGAAATTTTTATGTGACCATTGTCAATAATTGATGTTGTTTGTTTCACTTTTTCGATATGTTTCTCGTTTCCACTGACAAGCAACACTGATGATGACTTAGGCTCTGTTACGCTTTTTTGGATAAAAATTTTTGCATGGGGTGCAAAAGGTGTTTGATTTAATAATAAATTTAAGGCGATAGTATGATCCATCAACTAAACCTAGAACTTTACGTAGAATCCAAAAATATATCGTTTGTTCTATTTGAAATAAAAAAGTTGCTATCAGCCCTGCCTAAGCTAAAGACCCTGTATATTACAGAATATGATAAAAGTAAAGCATACTATGTTCTAAACACTTTTATATTTAAAAGTGACGTAGGTGAGTGTCAAAATATAGATTAAAACCCCGTGCATTAGACAATAATCTTGGTCATGTTCTTTCTTTCTTTCTTCTTTCAATATTGCTCGGCTCCGAATGGACAATTCGCCAGAACTGGGTCATGTTGTAGTGTTAATTTTGCTCTTTTCCAATGGGTACTATTCTTTCTACTAGTACTATTTTCCATCCACCAGAAAATTTTCCAGTCACTATACTTGTATTTATTAATTATAAAAATGTTGACCTGCTATTTTAAATGATGATCACCTATATTTACATTGTCTATATTTCCAACCATGCTTTTCGTGCTTTTTATTATTTTATTTAATATATGTTAAAAAATTATATATTTTGAAATCCTTCTAGGTAATAATTTATGACAGACACTATTTTGGTGTTCCAGTGAATTTCTGTTACTCTTTAATTAATAGTGTTAATGCAAAACTTTTTACTATTACCATGTGATTTGTTTTCAGTTTGTTCTCAAGTGCAACTCCATGATTTTTTTCTGTCGTCGTTCCCAACAGCCTTCCATATTTCTTAGATATCATGTTTTTACTTGATCCATTCATTCCAGTTTGATTATCTTCTTTTATTTCCAGAACTACTACATTCTTTTTTTTCTGTCTCAAATTTTCTACGGCTTTGCAATTACAGACCTTTTTTAATGTATTTCTCTTTCTTTTATTTCAGTATCATTTTCTCAAGTCCATCATTTTTGTTGCTTTCTAATTTCGAAATTATGATCACCTTTAATGGTGCATATGCATAACACATCTGTACAGTCAGTGCCCTAATTACTATACCTCAATGACAATTTTTTATCAATTAAAGGTGCGATTTTTTCATAGAATTTACTGCTGTAATCACATGGTCTGATATCGGTGGTATTAGCACAGCTTATTCAATAACCAGCTACTCATCTTGCGGCGGCATCCTTTGATTTGGGAAAGTCAAGTGAAAATTTTAGAAGAGGGCCATGAGTTAATATTTTTTTAAACATCTGGGCATCTGAATAATACTTTTGACAGTTCGCTTAATTTAAAATACGATGTTTTATCGTCTAAAATCCGTTTGAAAACGATTTTAAATGGCAAAATCGTATAAAAATCCGAAATTTCCGGTCTTTTTAGGGCAATACCCGTAGCTTCGGGCGAATTTGTCGTGGATTTTGAAGGGAATATTCATTTTAAATTCAGTTCGCTTCGTGTCATTACATTGCCTGAAAAATCACGAGACCGTGAAACTGAACCGCTAAGGGCACTGTCAGGATGTGCAGTGCCCGACACTCCAACTTTCCGATTTCGATAGAGATGAATAGCTGGTTAGTGAATAAGCTGTGGTATTAGGTACATATTAAGTATAGCTGGTATTTTCGGAATTGCGGTAATTATGAGGAAATGAATAATAAAATTGTTTTTCTTTCTCCTAAGATAATGTTTTTAAATGTTTTAAAATAATATGGTTGCGTTGACAGATTTGCAATAGTCGACAATAGGAATACAGCAACCATATTTAGACAAAATGCTTTGCATTACTTCATCTATAACACTTTCAAATATGCTGTATGACAAGCATTAAAGGACCAATATAAGCATAAAATATTATTTTAAACTTGCTCGTTGCATCCTCTATCCTCACTATCTCTATTATCTCTTTACTTATTCTCTTATCGCTATCGCATTTCATACATAAATCATACACCGGTTTATACATATACTTTGAGATTTAGCACTAAAATATTTATATCTGTATATTTCTTCTATATATCTTCAGTTATATGAGTTTCTGATAAACGTTTGACTTCTCGTTTCCAATTACCTGAGGTTCTGTATATTTAGCTACATTATTTGTGATGTTGCTATAGATGCTGACGGTCAATATGAAGTTTTTAGACAGTCTGCTACTCACCCCTATGAGTGATTTGAAGTGTATTAATATAATTGTCCCAAGCAATGCCTTCTTTATAAAACTGTGCCAATAATTTGAATGTATTCTAAACGTTGTCAAAACATATTAAATAGGAGGTAAAGAGGAGCAACGATGTTGTTAACGAAGCTTGTGACAGGACTCGACAAAATTAAAAAGTTAATTCGGAAATATTTGCTGAAACATTAAATTTATTTAACTATTATGTATTTCTTATGAAATATAGCTTTATCAAATTTTGCACATATTGTGAATATATACTCAATTGTTTGGCTAATGGAGATTTTCATTTCATAAAGTAACATGTTTATAGCCAAGGATCGTAGTATTCAACTAATGCTCTCCCAGTTTATGAGCGCTTTAATTTTATCAGTTTCAACATATATTAATGACAAAATGAATTCACTTCTTATATGAAACATAATCGTTTCTTACCTCTTCAGAGTTCTCTATCAATGAACCAAATCGTTTTTTTACTTTACTTGATGATTGATGCTTATTCACATTGTATGTAATATTAATTGTTATATTAGTTCATGCGGCAAAAAGAATATTTTTGACGCAACAAACTCGCGATTCAATCCACTGCGTTGCCTGCTGTGTCTGAGGCATTTGACACTGCCGATCCCAGGTCTAGATCCAGATATTCTGGACGCAGTTACTTCCTTTTTGTCTACCTTTTGTCAAGATGAGCGGTCCCTTCAAGCGCCGATCTTCGCTAAAGGCCTTACCACCCATTGGAAACATAAGAAGAACTTCAATAAGAAGACAATCGTCAGTAGGACTTCCGAGCAAACCAGCTAGTTATGCGGGTCAAGAAGTTCCTTGGGATGTCTTGGACCGGTGTATTCTTCCAGTAGTTTGCTGCCATGGTGCCGCGTTTACCCTAAGCAATATTTTGAACGTTTTAAAAGTGTCACAAGTAACCACGTTTACACTATTCGTGTTTTTCACTATAGCTGTTCTAGGATTAGTGTTCTTTTATCATAATCTAAAGGTAAGTCAAATTGATTCATTAGCCACACCTATTATTAGCTAACAGTTTAATTGAATGGAGAAGATAATTTTAAATCATTATAACTAAAATCAGCGCTCATAACCTCTTTATGTTATACGTCAGAACTATTCTCATTTATACTCGCTGGTAAAGCGGTATTTCTAACTTTATATTAATGTAAATACCGGGTAATCGCGTATAATGTCCCCCTCCCTCTTTAATTTTTTATTTTATCTATTACAAAAAAAATGGAAAGTACAAACAATTTTTTGACTTATAAAGCTGCTTTGGGAATTCATTACCATACAGTGGAGATCAAAAAGTATTATTTTTAATGGAACGCCCTGCATACAGGTTTGAATTCTGGTTGAAATTCTAGACACTTTTCACACACATTTTTTAACATACTCTATACCTAAATTAGATTGTTTGGAAATTGATATTTTGAACATTTTGCCGGGCCAGTTTATTTAAACGGCTTAATTTAGAGCAAACCGGTTTGCTCTGTCGATGTTAGTTTTCATGAGATACTAACCCTTTTTTCGCTCGGAAGTGATAAAATTAACACTCTTATTATGCCGAAAAGTGGCCACTAACTCACTCACGAAAAACTAGGATTGGAAAGTGCGAAACATTTTGCTCCAAACAAGTCTTTTGGAATACACTCCACGTCAAAATATCAATTTTTAAACGTCAAATCTAAACAAAAATTTGATTTTGGTATAAACATGTTTTATAAAAAGTGTCTAGAATTTGAAGCCAAAAATGGATCTACATGCAATGTGCTACATTGAAAAACTTAGCTTTTATTCTCCTTTATGTAGTAATGAACTGAAAGTGACTTTATGTGCCAAAAAAGTGTTTTTAAATGTTTACACTCTCATACATTTCATTTTTTGTATCATGTGTCTTAAAATATTTCAATGTGATCACCCTGTACATTAAATTCGAACCAACAATGCAAGACTACTAGATAAACTTTTTGGGCGACTAACGTTTACTTAAAATCAAATTCGAATTTGAAACAAAAAATTTTAAATAAATATATCATTGCATCCGTGAATAAAGTATTGTTGTAGTCGGCTTTAGTTTTTTATTAAATAATAATTGCCACAATTTTTGTAAAACCACTATTTCTTCTTCATTAAGATTTCCTTCAATTTGCTGTTCTTTCAGGCTCTTAATATGTTTTAAATGTTTTTTCTTATATTTTAGGGTTTATCTATTTTTCTCTTCGACATTTTATCTATCGCTTTAAGTTATTTCATAGCACTATATTATTTAATAAATTATTTCTAATGCAAGTCAGATTAGACCTACATTTATAAAATT
This sequence comes from Pissodes strobi, assembly GCA_016904865.1. Lineage (NCBI taxonomy): Eukaryota > Metazoa > Arthropoda > Insecta > Coleoptera > Curculionidae > Pissodes > Pissodes strobi. The sequence continues at coordinate 6,691 of JAEQML010058054.1, forward strand.
GTTTATTTATGAAGATGTTAGGTTTTCATCTTAGGCTTGCTTTGAAAATAAAGCACTTTCAAAGTAGTAAAAGGCAGTACATGAGATGCAGAAATTATACCTATACATTAGAAATGTCGCATGAACAAGAGAGCCATATACACACAAATTAAAAAATTTAAAATTTATTGATGATATCGCTCTGATAATTAAATTTATTTTATTCAGTTAGTTACACAATAGTGGTTTCCTACAACCGGCTTAAAAATGGTTGAAAACAGAGTACACTTTTCATATGGCATGTGAAAAGATTCGGGTATATTAAGTAAGCAATTGCACGATATTTTAATCTTAAATGCGGCCTTTAGTATTTCACAAATTTAGTAAGATATGATGCTTCCTATTTTATTTTTTTTTTAATGACAGTGTATTGAAAAGAAACCTCAAAAAATCCGCTCACAGATATTTACTCAACATCAGAGTAATACACAATTTCATGAAGTCGTAGAAAAAATATAGAATGCAACGCGAGTTAAACGCACTTTTCACACTTGTATGACTTATGACACTCGCCTAAGGTTGTCATAACAACCTGTCACAAGCGTGTAAAAAATTTCATTTTCAACATGTTACACAACATACTGTTACATATATCAATTGAAAGATAATTTCATTTAAAATATTAACTTAATAACATAAAATATGTCAACAAAAGAGTATTACACTTGTATTCAATAGTCAAAGCATTTCAATGGGTTTTAAAACACCGCGGAAAATATATAATAAATAATGATTCACCCATAATTCCCAGGATCTGATCCACGGATTAAAAGGTCTCTCTGGCAAAAACGTGTTCAAATTTATTAAGAACGAGGCTAAAAGGTGAATTTTATAAAGGCACAGTACGAAACCATTTTAGCTTAAAAGCTGCACTGCATCTTGTAAGAGCTTCACACTATACAATAGCATTCGAGGGTTTGGCACTCATTAATTTTCATATTTCATTTTCTGAGATCGTATTCTTAACGCATCCTTATGCTTTTCGATCGAATTTTCTATCTTAATCAGTTTGCTAAAATTTTATTAAACTATGAATATTTTCCTTAAAACTATATATTATTTTCTTTTTATTAGGAGCAGTGCTCTCTAATAATTTAATTTTGATTAGTGAGTTTTATGCGTGTTCAACAAAACGAACTTTTTATCCCTATTAAAAAAGAGTGATTTTTCTACCTATAGAGTAACAAGTTTATTATCGTATATATCAACAGTTCATGAACTCCATTAAGAAATAATAATTTTATTTTAAATACACAATTTTCTTGTAGGTTACTTGGGTTAAATGATATTTGCCACTAAAAATCGTAGATATCATGTATAGATAATGTATATATTCATATCGATTTTCTTACGGATTTAATGTTTTAAAATCTAAAGCATCCCATCTTAAAACCACATACTTAGATATTTAAAACTACTAGTCAGCCTTAAAGATTTAATTTAACCCCATCTCCACAATAAATAATAGTATCTCGTCCCTGTTAATGGAAAATTAAGTATTGCTCTTACTCCAATAGAAAGGAAGAACAGTAAGGTAGTTAAGCTGCATTGATAATATACAGTTATTTATTTATTTATGTTTTTTTACAACACCGTTTAATCCAGTTTGAGCTTATCGGTGGAAAGTATATGAGATATACATGTGATTTAACTTTCAGTAGAAAACCCTAAATAAGAATTCTTTACCATTACACCAAAATCCTAGCCCTATGTGTACCTACAAATTGAGCCCGAGAATGGTGATTTCCATTTTGCACGCATATTTTATTGTGATTCAATTAAAAAAAAAATCGGTACTAACTTTAATATTTTACAATTTTAAAATATTAGGAGATCCATTTTAGAAGATTGATATTTTCTTTCCGAACCATTTTGCCAATGTACTACATCTACGGGTTATGCTTAAAACAGTAAAATTTTAGATTTAAGCTTGGACATGGAGATTTTTATTTAGTGCTAATGTATTATTGTGGTTAAATATACAAAATTAGGAAAAGTTTTTGATAAATTACTCTTTTAGTAAAATACAATATTTATTATAAAATATTTCCCTTTTATTTTCTATCGCACCGGATGTTAAAGTAATAAAAAAACTGTTCATCATTTTCATTCTTATTTCTTATTTAAGAAGATAGATAATAATATTCTTACAGTATGATTCAAGAATGTATAAGTATTGTATGATTCAAGAATGTATAAGTATTGAAAGAAACCTTTTGGCAATTTTTAAATCTTCGGGTTCCGATTTCTGGAATGAAATCAATATCATACTAGAACATTATACGTATTTTTTATACTCTCATATCTGCATTTTTATTAAAAAAAGAAGTAATACCTGAATAATAAAAATGTTTAGAATGGCTGTGTGCAATCACAAAGAGTCTATTTTATGAAAATCATTATTACAACAGCATTTTCTACTAAATATTATGTTCTTTCGTATAGTGCCTTTTCTCAAAAGTTTGTAGATTACAACGATTGTCCTAACAAATCTTCACCAGAATTTTTACGTGATATTGAAGTACTGACATTTGGTATACATGATGCACTAATTTGTTCTTAGTCAATAAATTCAATATTATCTCAACTGCTAGCCGCATCTTGAACCTTAACAAAGCATCCAAATTGATTTTCATATCTTCCGTGTCCTAGATACCATAAGAGGCATGCCACATATGTACATCTAAATTCGGGCATCAGATTTACACGTACAATATGTATATGTAATTGGTTCTTCTTCCGTGTTTTCATTATATTCTATGAATAGCATATGTTTTGTTCTTTGGAATAAATCCAAGATCTAACCATATTATTTTTCTAAAACTTGAGTTTTGAACTTCGCTAGCACTTGTATCTTGAACTTATCCGGGGCTAGTCTTAACCTGATAGCTAGCAAAAGTTCTTGATTTTCTATACTTCAGCGGAAAACTAGGAAAATAGACAGTATTTTCTTTTAGATCAACCCACGCCCTTAAACCACCTGTCTGACTATTGTTAAACCCTGATTTGTAAGCGGTTAATATTTTGATTTTCAGTTATCCATTGACATGGCTAAATCATTGCCATAATTTTGCATATGTGTGGGCTAGTAAAAATCGCCTATCGAACAATTATTTAGTCTCTAAAAATCTTAAATTTACTTTTCAAAGGACCGGTTACGATCATCACTCCATCGAATCTTTTCAATTTTTCTTGGACTGTCGGCTATCTTAGTTGTGCATTGCTTTTGTCCCCTTGTCAAGGATGAGGGTATTTTAAAATTATTTAAATTAATCTCCAAAAATTCAACTGAGCCTCGGTAGCCTCTTTCCAAAACAAAAATATCATTGTTCTGGACCTATTGTCACACCTTTTCTCTATTTTCATTAAACTTGTTGATTAATATTCAAGCGTCCTTATCCCCAGTAAGTAAGAACCCACTTGCTATGAATCCATCTGGAGCTACAATAAGACCTGCTTTCAATAATGTATATTTCTTATGGATTGATTATGGCAAGTATGTGCAATAGGGGTGTGATATAGCACAGTAGAGTTAGAATTGTAAAGCCGTTTCACAAATTCTGTGATGTGATGATCTAAAAATCATTCTCAGTTTTGAACAGGTTCACTTTAACAAAACGTGTCATTAAACTTTGTCGTACTATTGTTATTAGCATGAAAAAAAGTTTTAAACTTATCCAATAGACCTTTACGCATTTTAATCAAAAAATTCATCAAATACTTACTTTAACTTACATGTTGCAAATAAGTTTTCGAACTGTTGGCGATATAAAGAAGTTTATGCCTATTTCTGAGACATTTCTCGTAATTTTAAAAACCAAGTGGCAATATATTTGCCATTTAGAATAATTTTAAATGATATGCTAATATGTAATGTTTCCCATGAATTCTAGTCTAACATAATATTCACAAAAATTATAAATGATGACAGCACCGCACTTGTTCTGAAATAAATATATTATTTCTTAAATAGAAATTAACTCATGCACTAAATGTTAGCCGATTGTCTGTAACTTTATTACATACCTAACACTTTTTAGTTTGCTTTTTGACTAAAACATCTACTAAAATGGCCATTTCATTTCCTTCCATTTCTAGAACTTTTGTAAGCCTCACATCATAATTTACACATATTTTGGTGTTCTCTTCAATATTGTGTTCAATATGTGTTTCAATATATGTTTCGAAAGAGAACTGCTAGATCTCTTCTTTTCCTGTTCATATTTACATCTTGGTTAGGCATACACATTAATCTGGATATGCTACTTCTAGCTACTAATAAAACATTACACACATAGGTACCAATTCACCATTTTAAGTAATTAAGTTTTTCATAGTTATAATTCTTATTTAATAAGAGTGAATATGAAATAGTAATCAACTTTTATTAATCAACTTTTATTTACGTAGAGAATAGTAAAACATTTATATTGATAAATCTTAAGTTTATTTACTTTTTTTAATACACTTTATAATATGAAAGACTGAATTATTTTTAATTGCAATATAAAATTATATATAACGTATAATGATTTTAATAAAGTAAAATTGATTATTTTATTTCTTGACATCATAATAATAATGCGAATTATTTCAAAATTCTCCTCACTTATCAGGTATGTACACCAGGTCTTTGGGGTAATAATTATAAATACAACGTATATCCTCTACAATATTTCCTTCGTGTATTAACGTGTTAAGTGCTAAAATTATTACGATTTTTTAATTTTTAACCACAATAATATATGCGCAAAAAATAAAAATCGTAATTTTCGTGTTCAATTTCCAGGTAGTGCTAAAATTTTGGCGCAATAGTAAGAAAGTCTTTTTTCTATATAAGCTGCAACATATAAAAATTCTGGGTTTTCTACTGAGGGCCAAATTACATTAAAAATCTCCCATGTGCTTTGGTAGTAAGGCGGATAAAGGGTGACAATAATTTTCGAACTGGGGTCTTAGGACGTCACGAAAATTTTATTCCATAGATGTCGATATTAGCGTCACGCCCCTGTGGGGAGCCTGATCCCGAACTCTGCTCGTCAATGCTGTTTACACATTTCTGCACTTCACGCGTTTGAATAAAACTTTTCGAGAAGAGCAGGAATGTGAGAGTTTGGTTCATGTAGCGAAGCTCGCGTCTCTAAAATCGCAAAGTAATTGGTTCGACGCCAGGTCTTTGCAAGTTTTTTTTATTGGATTAGTTAGTTTTTTGGCATGCCTTCGGTTAGTTCGGGTTAGTTTTTGCTGGTTGTGCCCCGCAGCGAGCGGAGGGCATTGAATGAAGTGAAAATGTAAAAATACGAATGTAAACATTAAACAACACATGTAGCGCCATAAATCGTGCCTTTCGGCAGAAGTCGGGATCTAAGGCTCCCCACAGCGGCGAGACGCTAGTGATGTCGATCGCCAGCATTCTCAACCTCCGAAATATTCGGTAAATATAAATTTGCTGTCACGAAACACTCATAGATCTCTGATCAATCTCTAACAGGTATAGATTTATTCATAGCTAAATTAATATCTATTACATTAACAAACTATCTATTACGTTTGAAAATTGTATATATTTACATTTATCATTATTTAAGAGTAATTAATTTTCTAAACATCAAAAATAGAACCTATCAATCAATATTATTTTGCAGTGTGTATGCAACGATCAGTTTACAAATTTTTCAAAATGCTTTTTTCAACACGTAGAAAGTACAAAATTAGATCAGTTGATTAGCAATTTTATGTAGCCTGTGAAATTTCTGAGGAAAGTCTTTATGGCCCTAAACTATAATAATTCATTGTATTACGAAAAGTATATAAGAAACATAATTAAATACTTTTCTTAGCGGCAACAATATTTATGCGATACTGAAAACGAAAGCACATGAAAATAACGAGATGTTATGTATGTAAATATTTAAAACTTAAACTCTGCTATGGAATTTAAGCTCAGATATCGACATTTAGGTTAGTTCGGGATGGTAATGCAATTATTTTATAAATAATATCTAATAAACGCATATTTTCCTATTTCCTCGAAATTTTAATGTAGCTTTTATTTTTCTTTCGAATGTCAGTTTCATGATGTAGATAAAAACAAAATTTTGAATAGGAAAAAAAGCGTGTGCACTATGTGCGCATATCGAAAGGTGCGTCCAGACCTGTGACAAGACCACGTATCGTGACACCGCCGCGAACCTCGTCGCGTACAGTCTGGACGGTGCTCCGTAACCGCAACGCGTGACATCGCCGCGTTTACCGCGTGTCATCACTGCGTTCCATGTCCTGTCGGTCTTTTGGCGTCGCATCAAAGGGATGCTACGCCGCTTGGTTCGCCAAGTCTGGACGGGACCGCGTATCATCAGAACGTTTTGCATATTTACTTGAATTTTAACCAGTGTAGCGGCTATTTTTGTTTCGAATTAGTATTTGCTTTTTTAATATCAAGATGGAATGTGGACAGGAGACAACGTTAACATTTATAGAATTACGCAATAAATGATCTATAACTATGTACGCTGCTGCTGCAACGTCCATAATGACCGACTATTTTTTATTTAAATGAGTGGAACGCTGTGAACGGGACTATGAAGCCGGGTCCAGATCTGTACAACATCGCGCAACCGTACCACGTCGCGAACCACGTTGCGTACAGAAACCCCGCGTTCAAGTACGCCGTATCGGACAACACTTCAAACCTCGCACTGCAACCTTTTATGCGATCCATATATTTTAATTTTTCTAGTAGTCAATTCAACTTTCAAAATGGATGTCGCCGCTGCAGCGTATATTTATATTCATTACGCTTTATCAGCTAAAAAACGAAAACAGAAACCAAGGCGATGATGGCAAACAGAAATATTTAGAAATAGACCGAAATATGGTGCGAATAATTTGCTTGCGGATTTAAGGATGCAAAAAATTAGTGGTCAATACAAAAATTTTACACGAGTGTCAACAACAGATTTTGAGTATCTTGTGAATGCGATTGGGCCTAAAATAGGAAAGCAAGACACCAAGTTTCGAAAAGCAATCTCAGTCCAAGAAAGACTTGCTGTAACCCTACGTTTCCTAGCGACAGGAGATTCCTACACAAGCTTACAATATTTGTTCAGGATCTCCAAGCAGTCCATTAGCGAAATAGTTCCAGAGGTTTGCAAAGCTCTAGTTGAAGTATTGAAAGGAAATATTCAGGTAAATAATATAGGAATTAAGAAATTTTAACTTAACGTTTTGTATTTATTTTTTTTTTTGTGAACAAATCAGTCGCGTATCACTGCATTTACAAGGTCTTCATATGTAGCTTCTTCTGACGAAGGATTTCCAGGAGAACATTCGGGGGGAGAACAGAGTGACGAGGGTGAACTCTGGTATTCTTGTGGCGCTATACGACATTGAGAGAGTTGAGAATTAGGGTGTTGGTTCTGGGAATATGAGAAATCTTGAGATGTTATTGTGGAAACAGAAGAATAACTCGGTGGCCTTGCAGGATGGTGTATTATATTTGATGTGGGATAAGGATGGTATCTATATTGTGAATTTGTTCGGTTAGGATTGACTAAGCTAGGATCGGGAGGTTGCGGCTTCTCATATAGTCCTGCATCTGCATTAAAAAAGATACCCATCAAGGCTTGTTGCACAGCAAGCTTCGTAACGCTAGAATATGAATCCAGTTTTTTAGCCATCAATTTTCCCCAAAGATCAGATTCAGTGTCCTCTTTTTTTTTCTGAGCCGCAGAGGTCTTAAGAATTTGGAATGCTGTGTCTAGGTTATCTAGCGAGCCGTCATTGTTCCTGCTTTTTTTGGGAACCGGGTGTGACGGAGTTGGAGTTGCACTAGTTGAAGCTGGGCGAAATGATGCCACCTGCTCCTGACCATCGTCAGCCGAATTGGAAGCTAAATGCTCGGATTGTGAGTCTTCATCCGGAATCTATAAATAAAAAGTTATTTGTCTAGTATACTTGTCACAACACTTATCCTTTTTGTCATTATAGCCTATTGAAATATGAAAAGTTTTACGGCCAATTTTATATTCGTTTTAGAGTTTTTGATTGCCAACGAATTTTCGATTGGCAACGGTACAAATCTGCGAAGAGTATATCCCGATTTTATGCCCACGTCGTTTAAGTATTACCAACACAACGCAATTTTCATTAAAGATTATTTTGGTTAAAGTAGCTTTGCTGATTCATTATGAAACTAAAGTTAAATAAAAATAAACTTTAATCTAAAGTTCATCTTAGTAAAAGTCACTTTACTATAGATATTACGAAATTGGCCGTTATATACGTAAATATTTAAAGTACGGCTTTCAGTGTTGTGTTTTATTTACAGATCCCAAAATCACAGCAGGAATGGCTAACTGTGGCTGAAGAGTATCGATCAATATGGAATTTTCCGCATTGCCTCGGGGCATTAGACGGTAAACACGTCGTTTTGCAAGCTCCCGTAAATAGCGGAAGCGAGTACTTCAACTATAAAAGTACTTTCAGTATTGTCCTTTTCGCTGTAGTGGACGCGAAGTATAACTTTTTATATGTAAATGCTGGTTGCCAAGGCAGGATATCCGATGGCGGAGTTTTTAAAAACACCCTGCTATATAAAAAATTAGAGCAAAATGATTTGAATATTCCACCAGTTGAACCTTTAAATGAAAGAGAGAAATGTATACCTTTCTTTTTCCTTGGAGACGAAGCTTTTGCATTGGCTGAAAATCTTATGAAACCTTTTCCAGGCTTACACCGTAAAGGGTCTGTAAAAAGAATTTATAACTATCGCCTTTGTAGGGCACGTCGAGTAGTGGAAAATGTCTTTGGCATTGCGTCGTCAGTTTTCAGAGTTTTACGAAAGCCTCTACTATTAGAACCAGAAAAGGCCGAGTTGATTGTAATGGCAGTAGTTCATTTGCACAATTTTTTAAGAAGAAGTTGTAATTCTTGTAATGTATATACACCTCCCGGTACATTCGATACGGAAATGGAAGGTCGCCTTATTGAAGGCAGCTGGAGACGAATAATTCCAAATGATGAAAAAATTACTTCATTGCTTCCGTTAAGAAATGTACCTCGTAGATCATGCAAAAATGCTCAAGAAATTCGGGAAGAATTGGCAGAATATTTTCAAACTGATGGTCAGCTTGAGTGGCAAAACGATTATGCGTAAAAAAATAGTTATATGTATGTAAAATAATAATCTCTATAATAAAACAGTAAACTTTGTCTCTCTCATCTCTGTAAATATACGTATTTTCATTTTAAAGTTTTGATATTATGACAAAAAGTAGGGTTATATCATTTTTGCCAGTCATTCATTTTGTGATTTTGCGGTGTATTCTCGACTTAACAATATTGATGTAGTTTCTTAAACTTACCGTACTTGATGTTTCTCGGGGGGTATTTTTGTCTAAAAGAAACTCCATGCTCTTGTACGCAAACCAGTTGCTTTCATAAATTTCATCTGACCCTATATATTAAGAAAATAGAATATAGTTATATTGTAAAATGAATATAAATATTAAAACATACCTTTCCCGGTTCCAACACTTTTCTTTACTTTGGTCCTCTCCCGTCGAAATGAGGAAAGCAAGTTGGTTACTTTTTTTTTAGTTTCCTCTAGCGTTGTGTTCAATTCAGCAGATATTTCAGTCCATGAATCATATTTTTTTTGTTTATTATAGTATAATGCATGTTTGGCATTCCACAGACATTCATGTTGCCTATATAAAGAAATTAAAAGTAGGATGCGGTCTTCAGTCCACTCCATGTCGCACGATAGCCAAAATAACTACTGAAGAAACAAATTTTAGAAATAAACCAAATCGTTCGTCAGCCCAGACGGGCTCACGTCCAGACTTGTTCGACATCGCGTCGTGTCGTCGCGCACCAATTCTTTTGATGTTCCGTTGATTTACCGACAAGCCGTGGATCGCGACGTACTTCGAGCTGCAACGCTTATCAGGGTCGCGACGGGGTTCGTTTCGACGTCCAGATTAGTTCGCGACGTGGTACGGTTGCGTGACGTGGTACAAATCTGGACGCGGCTTGATACGCGACGATGACACGCGGGGATGACAGGCGACGATGACACGCATCGAAGTTCGCCTCGTCGTGAAAATGTTCGCGACGCTGTCACGTCACGGGGTTTTGTCACAAGTCTGGACGCACCTTTAGCATCGCATCAAAGGGATGCTACGCCGCTTGGTTCGGCAAGTCTGGACGGGACCGCGTATCATCAGAACGTTTTGCATATTTAATTGAATTTTAACTGGTGCCAGTGTAGCGGCTATTTTGTTTCGAATTAGTATTTGTTTTTTTAATATCAAGATGGAATGGGAACAGGAGACAACGTTAACATTTATAGAATTACGCAATAAATGATCTATAACTATGTACGCTGCTGCTGCAACGTCCATGATGACCGACTGTTTTTTATTTAAATGAGCGGAACGCTGTGAACGGTACTATGATACGCAACGATGACACGCGAGGATGGCAGGCGACGAAGACACGCATCGAAGTTCGCCTCGTCGTGAATATGTTCGCGACGCTGTCACGTCACGGGGTTTTGTCACAAATCTGGACGCACCTTAAGGTGAAACTTCTTAAACTTAAACGCCCTAGCCTTATACATATCGTTGGTTAAAAAGTAGTTTTTTAAATATACCACTCAATTAACAAAAAGGGAAGGCCTAAATGAAAAAAAATATTCTTCATAAAAGTTTTGCTTATGTCTTCACAAGGTAGTAGAGTAAATACCATATTTTTTGCTTGTAAACTAACAAAGATATCACATAAAATATCGTGACCGTTTTTCGTCACCGCTGCCACGGCCTGCTCTCGTCGTGTCGCGACCATCAAATTTTACTCCCGGCGCGCGATAAGAAGTTTCACTTCAAAATATGTGGGCTGCCAAAACTTCCCAAACACATGCATCTCAAATATCTCAATTTGGATTTTGCCAATAATTATGTAAACAATTGTGCAATAATGTAGCTACAAAAGTGTATAGCACAGTATATAAATAATCCTTTCGAGAACGAGACAGGGAGCCTTGTAACCTTAGTCCCGGTACCAGCGGACCCGGAGTCCAAGAAGACAGTCTCGGTCACGGTCTCGATCTGGATAGACCGAGCTCGAGATTAGTTTCATGGTCTCGCGAACCCCTAATTAGTTCGGAGGGCAATAAATTAAATTATTACATTTTTACGAATAATGAAAAATTATAAATATGTAACTAAAACATAGATCGATAATATTGTATGCACTTTGGGGTTTAAAGTAGCCGACATGGAAACTACAAAAAAGAGTTGCTGGAGGTGCTTAAAAATTTGTCTATTAAATTGTATCACTCTTAATAATAATAATACTGGTGTTTATTGATTTTTTAGTTAGTTGCTAAATTGTAATTTAAATACCTGATATTGTACAGTTTTTAGCTCATCTCAATAAAATTCTGATTGATTCGTTGAAGTCTTATACCTAAGGGTAAAGACTTAGAAATACAGAGCAATTATTGATATTTTACATATTACGATATATAATAAAATATTTAATTGATCTGCAAATAATTTGAAACTATATTTATACACTAAGCACTATAAAAAAAGTAACTACATGCAGAATATAACAATAAAGAAACTAATAGACGCGCTCTTTCATATTCAGTTAAACAAAATCACACACACTATCCGAACAAAAATAAATCGCATTGCATTATCATAACAATAATATTCACTAAGTGAGTAAATTAATTTTTTTTCTGGAACTGTGCCAAGAATTGACAAAGTGGCTTAAGAAAACAAACATTATTAAGACAACTATTAAATTGGCAGAAATGTTCAATACGAAAACCATGCAGTTCTGAAATTGGAAAAATCTCCATAAGCTTCAAAGCTGTTAGAGTTCATGATCGCATATTGGTTCATGCCTGATGTGGCCTTTTTATCAATAGAGTTCTTGCAATATTCCTTTCAAGGAAATTTAACAGAATGAAGATATCTGGATATTATAGGAAATAACATTGAATATTAAATTATCTTTTAAATTATGACAGAAAGTATGATAAATTAAGGCAAAATATTCTGAAATCTATAATTTATTGGAAATGGTTGAATTAAAAATTGAAATGAAGCAACGATTTAGAATGCTCATTATGATCGCAAAATTATACTTGCTGAAAAATGTTTGTTATGACGCATATTTTTTTATTCTGACCCGCCGGCCTTTTCCTATAGCTCATATACCCTACGAGACATTTCGTTCTAGCACTAACCTAATATTAGCATAAAGGCATATTTTAGGAACATTTTTTCAAACCTTTTGCGAGACATTTTGCGGTTTAGCCTGTAGTACACTTTTCTGGATTCCGGGTACTCCAGGTTAAAGCGAGAATTAACGACAGGCCATGTAACTGTAAAATATTAAGATAGGTAAATGCAAACCGTTTAGCGCTAAGTTAGGCCATTTATATACTACAGCCTGCCATAGTTTGTAAGGTCAATTTTCAACCATTAAAATTTAGAAAACATTTGAATTTAGGTATAGGATATGTTATCAAATATACACAGTGCTTTTTAAAGAATTCAAAAATCATCAATATATAGGGTGTGTGAAGTCTCATGGTGCTACACACATCATTTTTTAATGAATTTGTGTATTATATCAATTTTCTTGGTGATTATAAAAGGCTTAAAAAGTAATAGAATGTTATTTTAAAATCGATAGTGTCAGAAAGTTATTAAATTAAGATGCAGAGTTCAGATAATCAGACCAAGCGTATGCGGTCCATTTGTAAAAGCCTGTTGAGTAGGAATTGTAAATCAAAAGAATTTGGCATAAGGAATGATCCTACTAAAATAGCTGGCATAATACTGAATATCTTTTATGAACACTTAGGTCCAATAATTCTAAGAAAATATTGAAAAACTCTAGATTTCAAAGCACCAAGAAGTAATTTATTTATGATTCTAGAACCCGTAGCAACTGTTGCCAGTATTAAAAACAAACTCAGTAGGGCATAGATGATACCCGAACAAGCTTTGTCAGAACTGTGATACCACTTATTATTATTATAGTTTAAAAATCAATTGTTTTAAAGAGCTAAGTTTTCCAGATCAGGTAAAGTTACCTCAAATTAGGCCAATACATGAAATGGAAGCAAAGGAGAAATAGAAAACTATCGACGAATAACTATACTGCCTTCTCTTTCAAATTTGTCTAAATTATTAATAGGTGTTGGGTTAATTACTTTAGGATTCCATATAATCATTTCAATAAGAATTATGTCTGGAAAATCATTTAACAAAATTGATAATGGACCATCTGAAATATTTTAGGTTTCCTTTGGGCACATTTCTAGATATATCGATGATTGTATAGATGTGGTACTGCTAATTAAAAAACTTGATATGTATATTATTAGGGAAAGCCCTCTCATCTCATACTTTTTAGTACGTAAACAAAAGGGACTAAGTAATATATTAGACATAATGGCGTCCAGCAATCGAACAGCTCAGAGTAGAGTAATTATACCGTATTGAGTTCAATACCCAGGCATTTCATGGATATAAGAAACCAAATTTTAAACACTCACTACATAGATAAACCCTTACTGAAAAAGAACCCTTATTAAGTTATAAGTCCTAGACTACTTAGACGCATAGTATTCAACGATTAAACAGTGAACACATTTCGAGTGAGAAGCAAACAAGTTTTAACTTTAGCACTAAACAAATTTGATAATCACCTCGGGCACAAGCAGTTAGTTTTGCGATCTGGATAGAACAATCCTGTATAGACAAATTTTAAGTATACTGATATAAAGTATATCAATTTGTATTGTTCTTGAAGTCATATTTTATGGATATGTTTCCAAAAGATAAATGTATTTTATCTTTTTTACACAATTTCAAAGTCAAAGTCAAAGTCAAGTATGCTTTATTGCCACAGAAAAATTCAAATAAATTTAATGGACAAAGCGAACTAAAATAAATAAACTAACCATAGTAGGGCAAATATAAAACAAAACAAAACTTAGTATATACAATAATATATACGATAAAAATAGAACAAGCAATTTTCAAATTGAAATTGGTCACGATTTAACAAAAAAACCATATTACAGAACATCATAAGCAGTTGAACTAGATCCACAGGAAGTACACAAAACATAGGGTAAAGAAACCCAGTGTTATCAAAATATTAAACATACATTATAACGAAGCGTGCTGTTTGAAAAATAAGGAAGGTCATGTCGGTGAACTTGACTCAGGCAATGTGCATATGCTGCAGAGTTGAAAATACCGAGTAAAAGTAAACAAAACATGACTAAAATTGACAGCTTGGTATTTAATTTTGTGTAATTCCTGTATATCCGAAAAATCACTAATTCGTCAAAATGATAGGATTATAAAAAATACATATAATATAAAAAAATTTCACCGCCGCACATGAAGCCCAAGAAAATTAATGGAGGAAAAAATAAAATCTAATTCACGCAAAACTCATTTATAGAATAATAAGGTTTTTCTAGTAGGTAAGCCTTCGTTTTTTCACGAAATTTAGCAAATGTAGGGATGGATTTAAGATGTAGCGGGAGTGTATTGTATAACTTCTTGGAATTATAAAGAATAGAATTTTTTGTTAATTCAGAGGAGGGAAAAGAAAGGTAGATGTCCTGACTCGAATTTCTTGTTGAGTACTCATGTTGTGGCCTTTCGGGAAATATGGTTCGATATTTGCGTATTAAACAAGTTGTTTTTAAAATAAACAAAGCAGGAAGCGAAAAAATTTTATATTTTTTAAAGTAGTATTCGCAATGAGCTCTGCCATTAAGACCAAATAAATAACGAATTGCTTGCTCTCTTTTGAAGTTTGAAAATGGTACGAAATTGCTCGGTGTTACAGCAGCCCCAAAAGGGAAGGCCGCCGGCCGTAGCGAAGATGAGATTCAAACAAAGAGAAGTAAGTGAGCCTGGCAGTAGACAGATTTAGTTCCGTCGAAACCGATCGAATTGCGAAGCAGGCAGAAGAAAGCTTTTTTGTTAAAGAATCAATATGTGCGGACCACTTAAGGTTGGCACTAATACTCAAACCTAGGAATTTAGCCGATTCAACGTATTTAATATTGCTGTTGTGAAGTAGCAAAGGTTGTTGTAAGGTTGTTTTATAAGATAAGGCTACCGTTTTATCAACGTTGAAACACAGCCAATTTGAGTCAGACCAAGTTTTGATTGTGACGAGATCGCTGGAGATATTAGAGTGTAGGGAGAAAGTATTAGAATCACTCCAAGTTATGCTTGTGTCGTCAGCAAAGAGAGAAATTTTACCATTGATTTTTAGGTATGTAATGTCGTTAATATATATTAGAAAAAGGATAGGCCCAAGAACAGAGCCCTGTGGAACTCCACTGGTAATTAATCTGCAATCAGAATCAGAACCGTTCGCTCTAACAAACTGCTGTCTATTTTCAAGATAAGATTGAAACCAGTCCGAAGGAATACCACGGATTCCATAAAAATTTAGTTTTCTTAACAAGATATCATGGCACACACAGTCAAACACTTTAGCGTAATCACAGAAGACTGTAGCAGTGGGGAGATTGTTGTTAAGGGATGAGTAAACATCGTGAAGCAACGATAACATGGCGTCATTAGTACACTTGTTTGGTAAAAATCCGAACTGTTCCGGGGACAGTATGCCATGTCTAAGGAGAAATGGCATGAGGCGATTTTTTAATAACTTTTCAATGATTTTAGAGAGTACGGGCAACAGAGCAATTGGACGATAATTGCATAAGACATCCTTTTCACCTCCCTTATGAAGAGGAATAATTATCGCAGTTTTGGGACATTCAGGAAAAACACCTTTCGTGAAGGAGGCATTAATTAAGGAAGCTAGGACATCCATAATTGGAAGTGGGAGGTTCAAGACAATTTCAGTTGACAGATTATCAGTGCTACACGCTGATTTACTCTTTATGCTGCTTATTACCTGAAGAAGTTCAAGGATGGTCTCGGGTCTTAGGAAAAAACTATCAGCGACTTTTTTAGAAAGAGGAAGAAACGAAAGAGAACCGAGAGAAGGAGAAATACCAGAGGTAACATTTTTGCACAAGTTGACAAAATATTCGTTTAAATCATTTGGTTTTGGCATGCTCTGATTTGCGGAATTTGTTTTGCCTCTAAGATCGTTAATAATGGACCAGGTCTCCTTGGATACGTTTTTAGCAGTTGATAAACGATTATGATAATATAGTTTCTTTGCTGCCTTGATGAGTTTTAGGTAGATCTTCCTATAATTCGAAATGAATTCAAGAACTTGAATGGAGTTAGTGAATTTTTTTATGTATGAGAGGGAACGCATATTTTTTGCAGATATGCGCAGTCCTTCCATGGTTTGTGACGTTTAGGTTTAATGGATTTAAGCGGGAAGGCTTTATTGAATGCATTTATAATTTTATTTAAGAAATCACTAAAGTCAGAATCAAGTTCACCTGATTCAAAATTCCAGCTTGTGTTTAGGCAAAGATTACGAAAGGATGAAAAATTGGAGGCTGAGAAGATTCTACCTAGGTGGCGAGTTTTTTTTGAGGGCCTATACGAAATATTGAATTTGGAGATTACTGCCTCATGATCAGAGAGACCCGCGCTAGTTACTGTCGATTGGACATCAGTTGAAGAAAAGTCGGACGCTACATAGTCAATGATAGAACAGGAATTGTTAGAAATCCGAGTTGGAGAGGTTACATGCATTGAAAGACCAAAAGAGTCAAAAATGGAAATTAATGATTTTTGGGCAGCACAAGCGGTAGCGTAGTCAATATTTAAATCACCGCACAAAATTTTCTTGCCTTTCACCGGCAGACCGTCTAGCAAGCTTAGCAGGTTATTAAAAAACAATTGCACATCGGAATTTGTTGTGTTCCCCCATGAGCCGAGTTTTTCCGATTATATCTGGCGATTGTGGAATACTTTTTTTTTTTTATGGCAGTGGCACACACACTAAAGGGAGACCCTATGGCGCTCGACGAACGGTGTGTGTACGAAGATGTTGATTGACACGGCTCTTGAATATTTGTAAGTTGTAGTTAGTGGGAAACAGATGTCCTGGGAGTGAGTTCCACAGTGATGCAGTGCGCCAGACAAAGGAGTTCTTGTAAAGCGATGTTCTAGGTGTTTCCAGTTGTACGACGAACTGGTGCGCTCTTGCCGTCTGTCTGACAGGAGCTGCCAGGGGCGGGATGAGGCGGCCCAAATCCTGAGAACATCTGCCGTGAAAGTATCTGTAAAACAGAGATATCTCGGCTACATGTCTGCGGTGTTCCAGACTATCTAGATTCCGGGTCAACTCCGGGTCGCCGACGAGACGCACAGCTCTCTTCTGAATGGAATCCAGCAGCTTTAGGGTGTGCTTTGGTGCGGCACCCCAGATATGTGAGCAATATTCTAAGCACGGTCTTATTTGCGCTTTGTAGAGCAAGAGCAACTGCTGCGGTGTATAGAGTTTTTTGTTGCGAAATGGCGCACCAAGCTTCTGGGAGGCTGATTTTGCGATGTTAGCAACGTGGTCATGCCAGGACATATTGCTGTTGACCGAGATACCCAGCAGTCCGATTGACGAGGATGAAGGAATGGTCGACCCTGCCATAATGATGTCAGGGCCCGCTGTATTGGCCCTCTTGGTAAACGTGGCTGCTTGGGTCTTTGCTGCATTGAACTGGACCAAATTTCGGTCGCCCCAAGTTTGAACTTTCTCCAGGTCTTGATTAATTGCTGTAATCTGCTCCTGTCTGCAGTGATGAGTCTCAGTCGCTAGTAAGGGTTTTTCTGATCTAAAGTGGGAGACAAGGGTACTGTCATCTGCAAAACTGTAAACAGGATAATTTGTTTCGGTCAGCAGGTCATTAATATAGATGAGGAACAGAGTTGGTGAAAGTATTGCGCCCTGAGGCACGCCCGCGTTGATGGTGAATGTGTCCGAGATATGTCCATCGACTGCAACGTGCAGAGATCGGCTCTTAAGGAAACTGGCAAGCCAGCTGCAGAGAGAGGCTGGCAGTCCGAAGGACGGTAGTTTGTTGAGCAGTCCGTCATGCCAAACTCTGTCGAATGCCTTTGAAATATCCAACGCAATCGCTCGAGACTCTCCGTAGTTCTCAATTGCCCTACTCCATATATGAGTGACATAGGCCAATATATCTCCTGTCGATCTCTCTTTGCGAAAGCCGTATTGATTATCGCTGATTATTTTGTTGTTCTCGAGGTACTTGAGCAGTTGCTGATTGACTACACGTTCCATGACTTTGGAGATTATTGGAAGCAAGGCAATTGGACGATAGTTTGAGGGCGTGGTTTTCTTGCCTTTTTTTGGAACAGGTTGCACTCGAGCGACTTTCCAAGAAGATGGGTAAATCCCTTTTCCGTAAGACAGAGAAAAAAGCCTGGAAAAAACGGGTGTTAGTTCGTTGGCGCAGTTCTTTAACACGATGGCAGGTATTTCGTCCGGTCCTGATGCCTTTTGCGTATCTAGATTTTTAAGGATTTTACGTATATCACGGTGATGAAATTTGACTCCTGCCATGGTAGTGTTGATGTTCGATATGGTGGGGATAGTCTTGCCTTGGGGGACGTCCAAGGTAGAGTGCGAAGAAAACATTTTGGCGAGCATGTTTGCCTTTTCCCTGGCTGTAGTCGCCGTGATGCCACGTTCGTCTGTTAAAGGTGGGAGAGACGTTTCTGTAAAGTTGTTACTTACTGCCTTTGCTACCGACCAGAAATTCCTGGAGCCACTGGGGCATTGCAAAAGTTTATTCCTGATCCTTTGATTGTATTTGTCCTTAGTTTCGTCGATAATACGCTTGCATTCGTTTCTCGCTTCGACAAAATAATTGCGATTTTCAGCGGTCTGATTTTGCTGCCAGTACTTGTAGGCTTGCTGTTTCCTACCCACAGCTCTTTCGCATCTTCTGTCGAACCAGGGCTTTCCTTTTGATGGTAACTTGGTGGAATTTGGGATGTATGCTTCCATTCCTGAGGAGATTACTTGCGTGATCTTTTCGCAGCAGACTGATGGGTCGTCAGCGCCAAAGCAGACGTCGAGCCAAGGAAAATCTAGGTAGAACTCCCTTAGATCGTCCCAGCTTGCAGAATTGTAATGCCAGATTTTGCGAGGCAATGGCGGATCCTTCTGTATGAGTGGCAATTCACAAACCGTTGTAATAAGTTTGTGATCGGAAGTACCTAATGGCGGACCAACTGTAACTGTGTACTGGTCAGGATTGGTGGTTAGAAAAAGATCCAGGAGGGCGGCGAATTCGCCCCTCTCTGAGATTCGAGTTGGTTCGTCTACAATTTGAGTAAGCCCACAGCTGATGGCGAATGCTTCAGCCTCTCTACCTTCGTTGTCGGTCTTGTTGTGATCCAGTTGGTGTTGTGGGCGTTGAAGTCTCCCAGAACCATTATTTCTGAACTGGGGTGATCAACCTGTATTGAGTCAAAAGTGGTAGCTAGTGTTGAAAAAAAGCTTTGGTAGGCTCTATCGCTCGGAGGGCGATAGAGACAACATAAAAACTTGGTTAATCCCTTGGCGGTGAACTTGAGCCACATGACGTCAAGGTTGTTCGGTTCGAGTGTTTCCTCTCGGTGACATGATAGGTCGCTTCGGACAAAAAGGCATATTCCGAACTTATGTCTAAATCGGGTATGTAAGTCGGAACCAGGATAAGGGTAGTTCACTGTTGTTGTTGTAGAACATACTTGTGTTTCTGTAAGGGCTAGTATGTGTGGTCTATTTGCATGTAGATGTTGGTGTACCGAATTTATGTTTGTATTTAGGCCTCTTATGTTGCAGAAATCAATTCTAAATTCGTTCGGTATCTTTGCTGTCTGTGAAATGCGGAATGAAGGGCTCCCAGGGCCACCCAGCGCCCGGAGATCCGAATGGCCGGGGAGTTTACCTCCGGAATATTTTGATCCTGGAAGCACCATCATGTCCATATTATTATATTCCTACTGTGGAGCCCGGAACCACCAGCGCGGAAACGGAACGTGATTCGGGAAAACCACTTAGCGCTTCCCAGTTCTGGTGGGGTGGTCTTTCACCGGACGATGCGAGTAGGCGTATGCATCTACCACCTAGGGCCGCTTCCACTGGATGCATCGGCCTCAGACTCTTTCCTTTGGTGGTCCCTAGTCTGACAGGGGTAAAAATAGGGTTTGTTGAGTCACTCCCTAGTGATCAGCTCCAGACTTTGTACTTTGGTGTTCTCCAGCCTGGAGGAGGACGATGGGATTTGATGGGCCACATTTCAACATAAAGCGGTTTATTCTCACTCAGCCAGTGCTCTGTAATTGCAACTAGTTGGGGGAACCCTGATTTCTCCAAAAACAAAAACAATTCAACAGTCTTATTTCGCAATGAGGCAACATTAATAAGATCCATACTAAACCTGGCGTCAGGATTAGAGGAATCTAGTCGCTCAGGACACGTCATGCTGCTTAAAAATTTTTCTTCGGGGAACCACTGGAGAAGTATTTTTGGTGACCCTCTCTGGACTTCTGAAGCTGAATCGTCCTCTCGGAAACAACATGGGATCTGTAGGATCAAAGATCTTCTTCCACTTCAGTGTGTTTAAACCCATATGCAGCATGAAAGTCGTGGTAGACCTTACGTAATATGTCATCCTGGATTGGCAGTCCTTCAGATGCTAGGAATAATCTGATGCTTATGTTGGTAAATCCCTTATAGCATACCGAGGCAGGTTGGTCATACAAATAGGCAAGGTACAACCTAATGGTTCTGAAGATGGCAGGTTCCCTAAGCCTTGCCATAAGGAAACGATTACTAGAGTTGTTAGACTTACCGGCGGCCTGTGTTAATTTAACTGTTGGGGGAGTCAGCGGGTCCAGAGAGAAGGATGGTTTATGGGATGATTCCTTAGACAGTTTAATTTCGACATCGCTCACAAGGGCATTAGTTTTGCAAGCAGCGATAGCTTGTTTGTCAGAAGTTACTGTAGTTACCTTGTGCGCGTTAGCTTCACTGACTGGAGAGGGAAAGTCCCGCAGAGTGCCAGAGGTCGGACTGCTAGTCACTTTTGCCTTGGTGGAGGGAGGTGGATAGAGCTCTGTATTTTTTTTTAGTTTTGTAGTTTTCTGAGGGATTTCAGATTCCGATGACCATCTAACTTGAGCCCCGGGTAGCCAGATATTGATGCCGAACAAATTCTCAGCGGACTTTCTTGATAGGGTCCCTATTTTAAATGTAGTTCCTATGGAGTCATTGCACCTGACTGACCAGGTTATAGCAACGAATAAATTCTGATGTTTTCAACTTTTCCTTCACATTTCATTTGTGTTTATGTATGTATTTTGCGTCATGTTACACAATCTGAAATATATACTGTTCTATTATATTTTACTAACGTTAATTTGCTAAAAAAATACCTAACCCTCAGATCCAAAACGACTTTTATAAAGAACACATGGCTTCCGTCCCGTATCAGAGAAGAGGGAAAAATAATCCTAATTACTTCAGTTCTTGTTTCAAATTTACACAAATGTTGTTGTTTCCAGGTTTCTCTAAGTTTCTGCTTTAAGCAGTTTTATCTTGCTGCCAAAAGACATTTTCCATGCGAATGTAGTACAAAGCAAACAAGGATAATTAGGCTCACGAAATAATCTTTTTTCAGTAACTAAATAATCTTTTAATGGAGTTATTAAATTAATACATAATATTATAATATCGAGTTCGTGTTCGCATATATAGGAACTCGATACAAAGCAGTGTTTTAATATGACGTGATAATATTTAATATTTTTAAAAATTGTTCCAAATCTAAGCTCTCATGATTCACTAAATTTGTTTTATTTTATATATTATTTATACAGGTTTTAAGACTATTGTTCCGAACATTTATGCAAAATAAAAAACAATGTTCGCAAATATTCAGTTACCTGAGTAAATGTGAGAATCGTTCCGAAAACTTCGATCTGATAACTATGTTCACTGCTGACACTAATAAGACGGTAATTAAAATCGCGAGCAACAGTCATAATTGAAAGATTTCTTACTTAAAAGAAGAAAAGTTCGACGCAAAGTCACCCCAGAATTATGGTCCTTTTGCCACAGTTCCACTTTTTGGGAACGCGATCAAGGCAATTGTTAGAAATAGTTTTTGGGTAATATTATGGCTATTAAAATATATAATTTTACGTTATTTTATCCTTTGAGTTCGTGACAAACATTCAACTTCTCAGCATTGCCAAGTTTTTCTGAGGCATACTTGATGGTTTTGAATTCAAATAAAAGGAGAGAACTTCTTGTCTTAACACTGTACGTAGAAGTATTTGCTGGGTCGCTTTTCAGTATGTGACTTAGCAAGCAGAAGAGGGCTCTTTGAATTATTGCGGATGCTGACTACCGAGTTCACTGTAAACCATATTTTAGAAGTCTGTAGATCATGACATTGCCTTCATTGCACAACTTTCAAAAATACGTGATAGTAAGAGCATTACGGTATGCGTAATACAACCAGTACAATGGTTACTCATAAAACAGCAAGTGTCTTTATGAAGTCATAATAGTCAATCCGGGAACCACTAATATGGAAACTAGAAATGTCAACATAGGTATGTGTTGATGTCTCGGTTGAGGCAAATGTTAAAATTTCGTTTTCAGTAAATATAACTAGAATGAAATGGCGTCGCTTTCATTATTATAGTAAAAATTTACGAAATTAGCATCATTAATTTTTATATCTTGAGAAATATAATCGTATTTAAATATTTTGTGCAGTTAAGAA
Organism: Pissodes strobi; assembly: GCA_016904865.1. Lineage (NCBI taxonomy): Eukaryota > Metazoa > Arthropoda > Insecta > Coleoptera > Curculionidae > Pissodes > Pissodes strobi. The sequence goes on from JAEQML010058054.1 coordinate 29,525, forward strand.
TGGTGGCAGATGCAGAAAAAATCTAGTACCTATATTCATCCTCGTTTGTTATGGTCTGCATATACACTCGGTAACTAATATGCCTACTTAATTTTTTACTTATAATTGCTCTATAATACTTTGGAAACAAGATAAACCTATTCATAACACCTTCAAGGAGTTATGAGAAGGCGTGGCCTTATAATGCCCTCTATAGTGCCCGCTAATTTATTAATAAAAAAATCCCTTTTCATTTATTTTGTATTCATTTTATTTTTACATATTTAAAACGTACGCATATTTCGAAGTGGAAATTTTCTCCTTATTTGTTTATTTTCTGTAGCTTTAGAGGCCGCTTTTTTCAATACTTTGTGAAATTTTCTACACCTTTCACAAATTAATTCCTAATTGACACAAATTTCAAACTAAAATTCACACATTGTTATCCTGACATAATTTATTAAATCAAAAAATTTCGTTCATAAAGAGCTATTATTTATTTAATAACTTATTTAAAATGCTCCTGATCAATAAATTTCATTAGAAGCATTTCTCATAAAAGTTAGATTCTGATGGACTATCAACGTAGATGATGAATGAATCCAATGACACACCAATTCCTGAAAGTACGCCATTTTAGTAGTTACATTTATACTAATAACTGCATTTCTATCTTTTCATATTCAAAATACTCCCTACTCTCTGCCATAGTGTGCTTTTAACTTTACAGGCAACAATTGTTATATGGTTTCTGTCGCTTTTTCTAGAATATTTTGAGGAATTTCTTCCATATATCAAATTTTTTTGGGCAGTAACGTCAACGTCCTTATTTATCCATAACAACCGCAAACCACAACTCAAACAGTATTTTATTTAGGAATTTTCTTTATTTAATTTTATGTTAACTTGATGAAAATATGTAAAAAGTGAAAAATAAAGCAACGTATGCACTTTACTAGGCTAAAATGCCAAACAAGCGAAATACATCCCTAGGGCATTTCCGGGCATTAGAGTTAATATAAAGCCCTTGATACATAAATAGCTACTGTATAACTATTATCAAACCCGCTCAGCAGATTTACAAGAAATATAGTCGACAAATTCAATGCCTATTAATTTATACAATATTTTATTTCATACTCTCCGACATATTATACTACTTTGCTTCAACAATTTCAGTGCGGAAAATTAAACATTGCGTCAAAAGCTATACTTTATTAATTAAAATAATATTAAGTTTTAATGTTGTATAGAGTGTTCGCGTATAATGTTACCCCGTTTAACCTTTTTTTTTTCGCACTAGGGAAAAATGTTAAAACAAAACCTCTTGGGATTTATGTAAACTATATGCAAAGTATAACTTCATACAGGGCGGAGCAGGAACGAGCGACAGATTAAAATTTAATATTTTTTAAATAGAACATTCTGTATATTAATGAAATTTTAGATTTTGCCTTCAATTCTTCACATAATTTATTTAATATATATATATAT
>MU192154.1:0-12621 GCA_016904865.1 Pissodes strobi
TTTTTCAGTTCGAGGTTGAATAACTATTTCCCTATATAAACAAAGATTTAGCCAATTCCCGGTACAACCCGGAAAGCCCAACCACGTATGGCACCATCTATCGCTCAATTTCGCTATATTACAAGCAACTTATGCCTCCATAATCCATCTCCCCTAATGAACAGTAATTTAAATCTCAACTTTCTAAAATACTCTCATAAACAGCCTTTTTAATACTTAATTTTAAATTTTCATTAATCTCATGTATCAGGAGAGCAGAAACGCATGACCTTTCAGGTAACATGTACGTTCTGCTTGCGGCCTAACCATCACTGTGTTCGGACACGGGCGGGGCCTGTTAAGGGACCTGGTCCGCCTATAAAAGAGCAAACCATACAAACTCAACGCACATGATTTCTAGCCACCGAAGCATCCGTGTCTCCGCAGCTGGTACCGCGCGGCTCGACCGGCGTACCCTAATTGCCATTACAGCTTACTTAAACAGAATCACAGTGATGATTCTCTATCGTTTACCTTAGTATACCTTTTGTTTTAAGAATCTATGTTGTATAGTGTAAATGTCCCTTTTATCTTATGACGTCCTGCTCCATGAGAACATCTAAGCAGGGTTTTTGTTTAGTTTTCCCTGCAGTAATTACGGGTACCAACAATTCTTTCAGCATGCACTCATAACAATAAGCTTTTTTCTAATCCTACTCGCGAGGACTTTGAAGGGGCTTCCCATATAAAGTACAGTACATCTAGCAGAATCACACCTCCTAGTAGTTAAATTAGGTTAAGATCAACCCCCTATGGGCATACAACCCCATACGGGTGCAGCTAGCTGCTGGCCACTGGCGCTGAAGTAACACCGCCCGGTAAACAGCAGTTTTTAGAGTAGTAAATTGCATACTTAAGCTAGGGATGTGACTTATTTAATGTAATGTTAAAAAGAGAAATATAAGATGATGATGATTTCATGAAAAGGATTAAGAGGACTCCGGACACCTTCAAAAAGACTTTTAAACTAGAGGTTTTATTAATGGATTAGGAAAAGAGTTTATTAAATAAAAGTTGCTTTAAATTAATAAAAGAACGTGGGAAAGTATAAATTTTTTGGCAAAAACATTTTTCTTAAAAAAAATTCGCTTAGTCTTTTTTTTTAAACGATATATGAACTTTCCCACCATCTACGATTAATTTTAAACCAACTTTATTTCAACCGTTTTTCAAAACTCAGAACCACTTTTTTTCTACATGAAAAATAAAGATTTCTGATGTTTTACGGCCAATTAATTGTGCATCTCTCTCGGACGACAAAGCCAATCATCCGTGCGGCAGAGCATCGTGCGCCCGAAATCAGTGGCAACCCGTTGCTTTTCGCGATCTATTTCTACCGGCGCGGGGCGCGGCGGTGTTTCCCAGAATTTGTATTTCTGGTTGTTTTATGTTGCGACTTGAGATTTATTTCCGTATTTTATCTATTGTAGATACGCGTAGAGCGTAAGAGCGTTCTGTTTTTTGTATCTTATTTTCGAGTTTGTGTGTTTTGTGTTTTATTATCGAGTTTATTATAGATTATTTGGATTATTATTTTTGCTCGTTTTTTAATTATTGAATTAGACATTTTTATAATTGTAATGGGAAAATTATCAGGACGTATTAATAAGACAAACTATAAATATACCTCCCAAAACCGAAAAAACAGAAGAAGTGCCCAACTACAGTAAGTTGATTAAATAACATAGGTAATATATAGGTATGTATAAATAATGTACCTGGTACCTAAATAAGTATGTTATGTTTACTGCTTGTAGTATTTTTGATTGGTATAGGTATTATTTGTCTTGTTTCAACGTTGAAATTAATTATTTTAAAAGTATGGGAATAATCAAAAAGTAAAGCATTATTTGTAGTTTAAACAAGTATATGTATCACTAATTAGCTATGGAGAGGTGGTAATTACGCAACTAAACTTCTCGAAGTTTGACTTGATTTTAAAACGCATCTACTCGAAAAGTTCTTATTCGATTGTGATCATTCCTTTGGGGTTTTTACTTTTCAATAAATCTTTCATGCAATTTAAGGGGATTAAGAATAACTAAAATACTGGCCGCAAAGAAAGCCTGTTTTTCTGCCTCATTTTCGAAAAGCCCTGTAGGCTTAAAAATAAATTTCACCTTTTTTGTTTGTTGCGATATTGTATAGCCCCGTGTTTTAGCTTTCATTTGTATTTTTATTCATAAATTTAGCTGAATTACCAAAAAGTTATAGCAATTTTATGATTGTGCTACTTTTCTCAAAAAAAATATACCCAAATTTCTCTTCTCAAAGGTCTCAGATGTCCCATTTTTTTGACATGGGCAAAACCTGATACCTACCAAAAGTTCTTGTCCGATTTTGATTTATCTTTATAATGTTCACCAAAATATATAGGGTAGGTAGGTAATGAAGTATCTTTTATAGCATAATTATTGTTGTAAAGCCTAAGTAACAGTTTAAAAAATTTTGTTTAAACCGAGGTATCGATAAAAAAAGCCATTATATTTTTTGAAGTGAAAACTTCTTTAGGCACGTTTTGCGTTTTTTTTCCTGGGTATTGAATTCAGTAAAGCCGTCACGCGTCACGCTCGGATATGTATGGCATGTTCCCGAATTTGGTACGAAGAAGTTCTCGTGATCCTGATCAAAAGTCTTCATGGACACAAAAAAAATATCGAGCGGTTTCCGAGATATGGCGCTACAATTCCGCCATTTTGCATTTTAAATAGGTCCTATGTTAAAATTTCTATAATAGTTTTTAAAATAATTTAATATAAAAAATCAATGTGCCATTATGAAGACTTTTGATCAAGATCACGAGAACTACTTCGTACCAAATTTTCAGACGATTTGACCGGGACCACTTTTCTTATCTTTTTGTGCGGGGGCCTTTAATGATAACCATTTTTAGAAGAAAAAATATGCAAAGCGATGTAATAAATGTAACTAAAACTGAAGCAAGTCCCAATGGAGATTTCCGAAGGTAACTTTTATTTTTGACAAATGAATGTTAAATAATTTCAATACCAATAAAAATTATTTATTTAAGGAAATCCACGAATATTGTGAAAAATTCATCACCTGATTTGATTATTGAAAGGGAGCCTAAATCGATTGTTGATTGGTAATTTTAATGCTTTATGTTATAATTTTGCTTACTTTTTACTCAAAAAAGTAAATTTTAGCATTTCAGCTAACATAAAAAAAGAAGGCGTTGCAGTAGGAAGAAGAATATTTGACGTTTCACACTTGTTTTCACAAATATTTGGAAACAAACATTCACCATTCTATTGTTCCATTGCTGATATGGAGATTGTTGCGGAAAAACGATTTGGTTTACAAAGCATTTTTTGTTTAAAGTGCAAAATGTGTGGAATTAATCAAGAAATTTCTACCGAAAATACAAACAATTTGGAACAAATTTCTGTCAATTCTGCTCTAACACTAGGAGCCGTATCATCAGGAATAGGATATGCTCAGTTAGCTGATATTAGTGCTGCAATTAATATGTCAATGATGTCGGATAAAACATATGGAAAATGTCATGAAGAAATTTCATCCATAATTTGCGAGACCGCGTGGAAATCCATGGAAGATGCAGCTAACGAAGAAGCTGAAAAATGGTCATCTCGATGAAGATACCGTGTATTACAGTTGTTGTTGATGGAGCATGGTCTAAGAGGTCTTATAATGTGAATTATGATGCTCATTCTAGTGTAGTAAGTTTATATTATTACTCATAAAATATCTTGCTAAACCTATTTTTTTAGGGATGTATAATTGGCTTTGAAAGTGGCAAAATTTTATATATCGGTATCAGAAATAAATATTGCACGGTTTGTGCTAGAGCAAAACATAAAGATTTGGAAATTCCAGAGCACATATGTTTTAAAAATTGGTCTGGTACGTCGACTGCAATGGAAAGCGACATAATCGTAGAAGGGTTTAAAGCTAGCTTGTTTACGCATAATTTAAAATACACCAAAATGATGGGCGATGGGGACATCAGTGTGCATAAAAAGCTGTTGGTGCATAAGCCTTATGGAAATTACCTTGTCCAAAAAATTGAATGCAAAAACCATTTGCTGAGAAATTTTTCTACAAAGCTTAGAGAATTATGTGGTAAGTTTTTAGGGTAATTAATACTTTTTAAATTATTAACTTCGATATAAAGTTTTTTTTCTACTACCGTGCGTAAAATACTCACTTTACGCATTCTCTAAGATTCGTAAAATAGGCCTTTTTAATGTGCAGTGCGTAAAGTAAGGTATTTTACGCACTAGTGTGTAAAGTAAAGCTGACATATTTTTTGACGTTTACTGACATATTTTTTGACGTTTAGGGCAGTGCGTAAAATAATTTATTTTACGCACTAGTGCGTAAAGTAATATAACATTATTTTTATTTTTTCATATATTTTTCGATAGTAGAAAAAATTTTGTATGCTACTCATGTGTAAAGTACCCTTTTTTTATTCATGGGGTTGTCGCATTCGCCTACGGCTCATGCGACAATATTCCCATTCATAAAAAAAGATTCACTTTACACACTTGTTGCATAAATAACTATTTTGTTCCAGGAAGAAAACGAAGTAATTCCAAAAATTCTCCTGTTTCGCCTATTCTAAGGAAACTGTTGGCAGAATTCGAATAGCTATTAGTAAAGCAGTAGCGCATAGAAGGCGTGAAGATGATACGTTGGATGAAAAATGTGAGAAATTAGCCACCGACTTAAAAAATGCACCTTCTCGTGTTTTTGGTGAACATGAAATATGCAACGCCCTTAAATATTTTTCATGTACTAAAAAAGACAATGAAAAAAATTATGTACCTGAAATGAAGGAATGTGGATTGTTCCAAGACATTGAAGTGTGTATTCAACGGCTCCTGAATAATACCAGAAGCCTTGTTTTAAATATGGATAACAATTTAGCTGAGCATTATAATTCAGTAGTTTGCAAAGTTGTTGGCGGAAATAGAATTAATTATTCTTTGAGAGGATCATATTCAACTCGGTGCAATGCTGCTGCTATTTTGTTTAATGCAAGTGACAATTATTATTCCGTAATACCCAAGGCAATAATTAATAAAAGTCCAAGCTTTTTACAAAAAAATTTGAATCCCTAAAAAGAAAACGTACAGCTTGCTTAAAAAAAAAGTAGGCTTTTCCAACAAAGGAGGTCAAAACCAGCGGTTCTGCCTGATAACGATTATGGCCTTATTACCGACAAAATACCCAATATGACAGAAAGCGAATTTCATAATAAAAAAGATGAATTTTTTAAAAAATTAAACAAAACGCCAGATGAAATTAGTCACTTGGAAGATATAACGAGAAACCAAGCTAGTAGCCAGCATTGGCTTCAAGAAAGGGCAATAAGAATTACGGCATCAAATTTTGGAAAAATTTCCGCAACTACGGAAAAGCACTTCCTGCGCCAACACTGTAAAAAATCTTATTTATTCTAATTTTTTTGGAAATATATCCACTCAACACGGAAAAGATTCCGAACTTATTGCTCTCACACAACTAGAAGAATTTCTTAAAATGAAAATTCAAAGATGTGGGGTATAGATAAAAAAAATAATTTTCTAGAGGCTAGTCCAGATGGAATTATCGGCCAAAATTTTATGGTGGAAATAAAATGCCCCAGTTCCATAAAGGACATGACCGTAGAAGAAGGCATAAATACATGGAAAATCAAGTATGCTAAATTAGATCAAAACAAATTAGTTAAAAAAAAAACTCATGAATATTTTTACCAAGTACAGGGACAACTGGCAATTACTGGCAAGGAAAAATGTTATTTTTGTATTTGGTCAAGAAAAAACTTTTTAACTGAAGCGGTAAGATTATTGATTATTCCCAGGTTAAATACCAAATTATTAGAAAATATATACAGTGTATACATAAAGTATGGAACAAATTCATTATTTAATAATCCAACATGATTTCGGGTATATTTCGGGTTTCTTTTATATCTTATGGTTTAAATTTTACGACGTGTTAAAATAGTCCATTTTCAAATATACATATTTTGTTAAAAGTTGAATATAGATATGAGACATTTTTAAATTCAAATTTAAAATTCAAATTCATTTATTCATGCCAATATCTTATACTGCTTATACACGTCAATAGGGTATATAAAGTTTAAAATTAAAAAGTTAATAATACAATTTACAATTTAAAATTCGTTGGAAATAAATTCATCTATTGAGTAAAACGCTTTATTTATTAATACATTCCTAACACTGGATGTGTAAGTTTTGTAGTCCATGAAAAAGATAAAACAATTTCTGGAAAATCTAGTATGTAATATTATACAGTGTTTCATTAAAAAAAAACTTCTTAATAAATTACCCTATATACATATAAAATTTATATGACAAAAATTGCACATTGTATAATTATAACATACTTACCTTACTTAGATACATGCGCGAAGAAACGTTTTGGATCATTAAATAATGAATTTGTTCAATATTTTATATCTTACTGTATATTTTTTAGATTTTCAGAGACCAGAAATTTTGGGATGACATGTTTCCAAAATTAAAATCATTTTATTTCCAACGTTTACTGCCAGAACTAATTGATCCTCAACATCCAAGAGGCCTGCCGATAAGAAATCCACAAAGAGACTTTTAAATAAAGTAAAATATTTATAAAATTCCTAACACGACTTCTATTTCATATTTTCTGGATATTTCCATTCCGTTCGGTAAAAAATAGAAATGTTTAAATATCTTCAAGTTGCGCTTTAAAAATTCGGTTCCTAGCTAGAAATTTTTGAGCTTGTATCAGTACGATGACCAGATTTTTCAGTTTAACGCTTTACTTAAATATTCTGACAGTTTGTGCTAACCCGGTAGATATAAAATAATAATGAACTTACCCTTTGCGCTATGACAGGCATTGTCTCTGGAAGGTTTTGATTCTATGTTTTTTTTAATCAAGATAGTGACTAATATAAAATTAAAGTAGGTACCTTACCTACAAATTGAAATAAATAAAATAAATTAAAATTAAATACATTTATAAACACAAGGTTTCATTTAAATGTTCTAAAAAGAAGAATATAAACCTTAAATTAAATCAAACCTATCGATTTATAACATCATGTATATCATATTATATCATAATTATCATATATTGAATGATATAAAAGCTTGGGCGAGATTTACTTGAGTAAATTTATTTTATCAAATACCTAGTATATACATTTTTTTTTCTTAGAATTACTTGTGTCAAGATAAATTTACATAAGTTTTGTATTTTTGTTTATTCATACAGGTAAATCTCGCGACAAGCTTTTATATCATATTTACATCATACAATTGATGTAATAAATTGATTAATTTGATTTAATTTAAAGTTTATTTTCTTCTATTTCGAGCATTTAAATAAAAGCTTGTCTTAAAAATGTTTTTTATTTTTTAGATTTCGTTAAACATATCTCTAAAGCGTTCTTAGTGTTCATTTTATTTAATGCGTCATTCTTGCATGGTCGTTAGCCTGTGACATGACACAATTTAAATTTAAAATTTGGCTCCTCCTGAATACGGCCTGCCAGCTAAAAATACAACAATTTTACATTGTCTTTGGACCTATATAGGAATGCAAATTTTCAGCTTGATATGAAAATTTAAATTCAAGATTTGGCCTCCTCCTAAATACAGCCCTGTGCCAGCTCAAAAACACGATAATTTTACATATTACATCGTCTTCTGTCCTAAATATGTATGCAAATTTGCAGCTTGATACGACAATTTAAATTTAAGAATTGGCCCCCTCCTCCTAAATTTACCAGCTCAAAAACACACAATTTTACATTGTTTTCGGTCCTATACCTATACGTATGCAAATTTGAAGCTTGATACGACAATAAATTCAAGATTTGGCCCCCTCCTCCTAGATACGGCCATGTACTAGCTCAAAAACACGATGATTTTACATTGTCCTCTGTCCTATAAACGTATGTAAGTTTTCAGCTTAATAAGACAATTTATATTCAAGGTTTGCCCCCTCCTCCTAAATACGGCCCTGTACCACCTCAAAAACACAATAGTTTTGCATTGTCATCCAAACTAAATGTGCATGCAAAATTTTAGCCCAATTGGTTGGGGATAGTTGTTTCAAAATTTAGTTGCCAGATTTGACCTAAACCAATACATAAATAAAAGCTTGCAATAAAAGTCGGTATCAACAGAGCAGTTGATATACTACGCCAATGGCTTGACTGGCTCGACTGCGAAATACCGCACGTCGGTCGGCAGCTCGCGCGTCGTACGGAAAACATCACGAAATCTGTAAACGCGGGTCGCTCCGGAGTCCTCTTAAGCCTCTGGCCTAGTGGAATCTACAGATGTGAGCCACAATAGACCAAGGGTCGCAGTGGAGGACCCCATTTGGTCCCACTCACACATACAAATACAAAATACAATAATTTAGTAGACTTACAGTTCTACAGTTGATGATATATCATCTTCATTTTTATTGTCAGTCAAAAATATTTTGGCTTCATGAAGCATGAAGCACTTTATCTAAAGTACTTAATATATACCCGCACTGCTAGTTTTATAACAGTCTTGTCTGAACACAATGTTTTTTAATGAACAAATTGCCCACAAACACTTCAAGTGACCTGAGTGACCTGACAGAAACACAGACATTTGTGCACTTGGGTACCCTTCAGCTGGTTCATTTAAATAGAAAAAGAACAAGTTTCTTTTTCCTTTCAACTATCCATCCTCAAGTTGATTGATCTTGATATCAGCTTCATGTAGCGCAGTAAAAGATATTGCTTCATTTCATTGTAAGTAGTTGCTCTATCCAAGCTTTCAGCAATAGCCCCTTTCCATTTCTCGACATTGAATCTGATCTTTCTGCGTTTAGTGTGGACATTCTCTTCATCAACTTTACTTAAATATGAAGGACATCCAGGTAGCTTACTTGGAATCTCCCACAAGAAACCGTTACGAAATATAATTATAATATCTACACGTTATAAAATAATTAAGTAAATGAAAAACCGAGTGAAAAATATTAATGTAAACAAATAAGTCGACCATCAACTCGGTCGACGTGTGATGACTCATCTTCGCCCAAAACCGGCTGCTTCATGGCCTTGTAGTATAGGTGGCCTTGCCTGGTCAGGGACGTAAAAGATGTACAACGCCCAGAGATGACCGATATTTGAGAATTCAATGTTTGCCAAATCATGCACTTACAGCTCCGCATCTGAAAAATCAGTTACTAAATGCAAGCCAAGTCAATGTTTCCGTCAAAACAGTAATAAGGAGACTTAAGGAGGTCGGTTTAAATCCAAGACGTCCTGCTAGAGTTCCTCGGCTTCTACCAGGCCACAAAATCGGACGGCTACAATTTGCAAGAGCACATGCTCACTGGAATGAACATCAACGGGGAAAAGTTCTTTTTACTGACGAAACAAGAATACAATTATGGAAACCTGATGGACGTAATCGAGGATACAGAAAGTCAGGGGAACGTTTCGCAGAATGTAACCTTGCACATAATCTTAGCTTTGGTGGCGGTTCCATTATGCTATGGGGTGGTATTAGTTGGGAGAGTCGCACGGATCTCATTGAGGTGAATTTAAGGATGAATGCTGACTGGTACATACGCAACATCCTTGCAGAACATGTCGTACCATATGCCGGCTTTATTGGGTATGATACCTTTGCGCTAATGCATGATAATGCCCGTGCCCATGCCGCACGAACAGTAATCCAGTATCTTGAGAATGTCGGGATTGCAAGCCACCATACAGTCCTGACGCAAATCCCATAGAACAAATCAAATCAAATCAAAAAATGCTTTATTAACTAAGATTAGTTGTGTACAAAGCAATAAAATAGATAGGTAAATTAGATAACACGTCACATTGACAAATCTAACTACTACCAGGTGTTACATGCTCACGTATGGGAAATAAAAAGGAAAAAAAAACAAAGGGAAAGAATAAGGCAATTAAAAGTAACACCGCAAAAATCAAGCACAACACTATACAGTTACATTTGGATAAAATTATTGAAGTCATAGGTAGTAAAATAGACACACAGGCAACACTCAAGAAAGAAACAAGTGGGCAGAAAATAAGACAAAACAAACGTCATTACCTCATTACTAAATTAAAATTTGTATTGAAAAACTCATCCAAACAGTAGTAAGGATTGTCCATTAATTGTATGAAGCTGTAGTGGTAAATGGTTAAAAATTGCCTTAGCGTTATATATATTAGATTTTCTTGTTAGTGCACTTGTTGGTATTGGAACTGGCACTCTGTGCGTTGATCTTGTGTTGTTTGGGTTAGGGGAGTGTATGTCATCTTGAAATTTTTTGTGCACCATCGTTGCTGTCTCGAGCACAAGTAAACCCGTCAAGGTTAACGCTCGCAGTTCTATAAACAAGGGTCTGCAAGTGTCCCGAGTGCCAACCCCACACATGTATCTGACAGCCCGCTTTTGCAACACAAAGACCGCGTTGAAGAGTTCCCCGGCGCAACTTCCCCAAAAACACGAACCATACCTCAAGTGCGATTCAATGAGACCAAAATAAGTTTTAGAAATTGTTATTTCAAAACAAAAAAGAAATAAATAATTTTTTCGAAGACAAAAGTTGCAGGTCTTTATTCTGTGAAGTTACAGTCAAGTCTAAATCTTAAAATTAAAGCGGGTGGCGTTATACCGATAAGTTGACAAAAAATGTCGATAACACTATTTTCTGTGAATGAGGCGGCTCCGTTGGTGGTCGCCTGGGATGACGCAATAACACCTCTGCATGAGTGCATATTGGATGACGTAACACCTCCCTCCTGAAGAAGATGGCCATGGGTTGCTCGTGGCTGTCTTTTGTCGCCCCTGGTCTCCGTAGTTTCCATTTTCATCATTTGTAGATATGAAAAGCAAGAAAATGATGGGTCAGTAAAGGCCAAGTCATTCTGAAGTATTGAGTTTCGCTTTCTGTGAGTCAAACTGCACGATTTCCAATATTATAATTTTTTTTAAAATAAAACACCGAAAATTATGACTCAAAACTCAAAAATTATATCTTTAGATAAAAAGGGAACAAAACAATAATGTTATAATATTATTTTTATTCATAATAGAGTTTAACATTATTGAAATGGAATTTACGAATTACATTGTTGTCAAGAAGAATTTCTAAAGTCTTATTATGCTTATTAACACTTAAAATTTCCTAAGGTCCACTACAAAGAACAGTTTTAGGTGTATTTGGGTTTCTAGGTCGCTTTAAAAGGATTTTTTGCCCAACTTCGAAAGTTTTATCATTTTCAGTTGTTTTTGACTTGTCAAAATGAGTCTTTTGTTTTTTCCTTTTTACAATTTGTTTTGCTTTGACAGTTTCAATTGTGTCTAGAAATAAATTTTATTGTTGTTTTAATTCCATATGATCTTTATAGGGAAATACTAAGTCAGTAGACCTACGTTGGCTCGAATTATAAGAATTTATAGCAATTAATAATGCATCCTTGAAATCACAAGTGTTCAAGGTTCAATCAAGTAACATCGCAAAGAATGAGCTAAAGTGGCATGACAACGTTCTATAATACCATTTGAGCTATGATACTCTGAAGAAGTATAATGCCAATTTATTTTTGTTGACTCTGCAAATTGCTTTATTAGTTTATTGTTATATTCGCCACCATGATCCGAAATAATCATTTGTGGTATAACGAAGGTAAGAAAATATGTACGCAGCGAATTTATAATACTCTGGCTTTTTATTTGATATTATATAAGTTTGCGCAAATTTTGTCAAATTGTCTATAATCGTTAGTAAAATTTGATTATCAAAAAAGAAACGGTCAGAGGACTGGGTATGATTTATACGATCGATCTTTGAAACTTGACAAGTGGGACTTAACGTTATGAATTCTGAAATTTCTTTATGCATATTCTTCCACTTGTATACATGTGCGCCGCCAGGGGGGGAATACGGAATATGAAAATAAAGCTTAGTATAAAAGTACATTTCAAATTATCAGTGAAACATGCATAGGTACCTGAAAATTACATTGACTATTTTCTTACAATACCACAACAACAATTGAAAGATCTTTCAGTACCCTCCGACGTGTAAAAACCTGATTGAGATTAACTATGTCTGAGGAAAGACTCTCTGGTCTCTGTATGCTTAGCATTCACAGAGAATTTGAGAATAATAATAGAGAGAGAGTTATTGAAAACGCAATAAATCGGTTTTCACAAGAGAGAAGTCATCTGCTATTACTTTTCACCGATTAGGAAAATATAGGTATGCACATCCACAGTTCATAAGATATTTTAAGGTAGATACATTTCCAATCAAAAAATGTATGTCAAAGTTACGCTACAGTTAAGTTTAAGTTAAAGTCAAGCAAACCAAAACCGTATATATGTATTTTTGACAATAAAAACATTTAAGTTTGAATCTATGTTTACTTTGCCCCAGAGGCGCATCTGTGAGGGGAAAATATAGTCCCCCCCCCCCACACAGGCTACCAAAAGTTTCCGCAATATTTGCATACAAATAATACAATTTTTTAATTCAATTAAACCTAACCGAAGAAAAAGA